>CAUYPK010151067.1:0-12226 GCA_963574355.1 Loris lydekkerianus | reverse complement strand
AGAAAGATGGAGACTTTACCTCTTTCATGTTTACATGGATGGAGCTGGAACATATTCTTCTTAGTAAAGTATCTCAAGAATGGAAGAAAAAGTATCCAATGTACTCAGCCCTACTATGAAACTAATTTATGGCTTTCATAGAAAAGCTATAACCCAGTTATGACCTAAGAATATGGGGAAGGGGGAGAGGGAGGGAAGGGGGGAAGGTTGGGCAGAGGGAGGGTGATTGGTGGGATTACACTTGCAGTGCATCTTACAAGGGTACATGTGAAAGTCAGTGAATGCAGAATATGATTGTCTTAACACAATAACTAAAAAAATGCTAGGAGTGCTATGTTAACCAGTGTGATGAAAATTTGTCAAACTGTTTATTAAAAAAAAAAAAAATGCCAAAATGGTCAGGGGACACATCTTTCTGTAATTTCATTGTGAAACATTTTTTTTTCCTTATGTTTTGTTTTGTGTGAAATATAAAATATAGATTTCAGCTGAGAAATTTATATTTTTCAGCTGAAATCTGAGACAGTTCAAAGTTTTCACATTCCGAAAATTTCATTAGCAGCAAAGAGAGATAAAATGTCATTAACATATACTGCTAGTCAATGTAGGGTATTCTCAAGTGATAAACCAATGAAGAAGATTAAAGTCTTGTAGGCAAATACAAGGAGAGTTTAATTCAAATAAATTATTGAAAATATTAAATTAAGTAGCTTATTAAATGTAGTATTTTTCTTCTGTAATGAAGTGCCAAAAACTTGGTGGCTTTAAATAACAGAAATGTGTTCTCTCACAGTTCAGAAGGCCAAGTGTTGAAAGCCAAGGTGTTTGGAATTCCTTTGGAGGCTGTAAGATAGGCTACGTTGAACAGTTTGATGAGAATGTTTCAGATTGTATATGAAACCAGCACATTGTACCCCTTGATTGCACTAATGTACACAGCTATGATTTAACAATAAAAAAAAAAATGGCAAAGACAGACATACTTCAAAGATACTGCAGGTCTGGTTCCAAACCATTTCAATAAAGCAAATATTGCAATAAAATAAGCCACATATTTTTTTGGCTTCCCAATGCATATAAGTTATGTCTACATTATCATGTAGTCTTTGTGCAATGGCATTATGTCTATTAAAAATGTACATATCCAACAATTAAAAAAAATATTGCTAAGAAACAAAAACAAAAAAAAAAAAAGAAAGAAATCACCCATGCCTCTCTCCTAGTTTCTCATGGTTGCAGAAAATTCTTGATGTTCCTTGGTTTCTACACACATCACTTCAGTGCCTTCCTCCATCTTCATATGGTCTTGTCCTCTGTCTCTGTACCCCTATCCTCTTCTTATAAGGTGAATTTAGGGCCCACCTTAAATCTCAAATGCTTTCATCTACAGATCTTTAACTAGCTACAACTAGAAAGAACCTATTTCCAAATAAAATTATAATCAGAGACTTTTAGATGGATGCTAATAAATCCACTGCACTAAAGCTAGGTGTATGAAAAACAGCAATATACAACCTGAATATTGTATATACAACCTGAATATTCGCATGATTGCAATTAAGTGTATAAGCAATCGCCATAGTTAGGCATTAGGTAAGATTATCTGAATTTCTAAATAATTCACAATCATGTATAGGACAGAGTCCAATAAAAAGATTTTGGAGCCTTTGTTTATTTGGTAAAATCAGACTTGATAGAATGTTCTTTTTGACAGAAAACATTAAAAGGATAAAAGTTACAATGCTCACTTCAAGGACATTTATGTATGTTAGGTACTGTGTGAAAAAATCCACAAACAATGCAAAGGAAGAAATCTTCAACTATACAATTATCCATTGATAGAACTTTAGTTGATTTTGTATCTTTGCTATTATGAACATAATACAATAAATGTCTGAGGGTAGGTATCTTTTTGATGTAATAATTTCTTTTCTTTTGGGTAGATACCCAGTAGTGGGATCACTGTATTGAATAGTAGTTCTATTTTTAATTCTTTGAGAAATCTCAATACTGTTTTCCATAGAGGTTGTACTAATTATAATTCCCATCAACAGTGTATAAGTAATCTATTTTATCAGCGTTCAGGCCAACATCGGTTAGTTTTGAATTTTCATAATAGCTATTCTGACTGGTGTAATTTTGTATCTGTTTTCTTTTTAAAAGTTATTATTATTATATTTAACTTCAGAATGTTTCAGGGCTACAAATGGTTTGGTTTTATCCATTATTTTTGTATAGTTTGAGACAAGGTCATAATTATGTCTATTCTCCAGATACTATGCATTGTGCCCATCTGGTTTTAATTTACCTATCACCTCCTCCTTTCTTTCACCTGTTTAATTTCCAGTGAATTTTACTACCATGTGTACACATGCATATTGATAGTTTAGTTCCATTTTAAAAGTGAGGACAGGTGGTGTTGTTTTTCCATTCTTGTGACACTTCACTTAGGAGAATAATCTCCAGTTTCATCCAAGTTGTTACAAAAGGTATTACTTCATCATTTTTTGTATGAATGAGTAATATTCCATGGTATATATATGCACCACATTTTATGAATCCACTCATTTATTAAATAGCACTTGAGTCATTTACACACCTTTGCAATTGTGAATTGTGCTTCTGTAAACATTTGAAAGCAAAAGTGATTTTTTTCTTTTGGGTAAATACCTCATATTGGGATTGCTGTATCAAATGGTAGATCTACTTTTAGATCTTTGAGGTATCTCCATACTACTTTCCAAAGAGGTTGTAGTAGCATTCAGTTTCACAACAGTGTAAAAGAGTTACTTTCTTTCTGCATCCATGTCAGGATCTGCTGTTTTGGACCTTTTGTATAAAAGCCATTTTTACTTGAGTTAGGTGATATCCCATTGTGTTTTTGAAATGCATTTCCTTGATGAGCAGAGATGTTGAACATTTTTAAAAATATATCTGTTGGTTATTAGCCTATCTTCTTCAATGTCTTCTTGCTTATTTGAATGAGTTCTTTGTAGATTATGGTTATTAGCCCTTTATTGAAGTATTTCTTCTTTTGAAAACTACCTGTTCATATCCTTTACACATGTTGTTGTTGAGTTTTTTTGAATTCTGTATAGATTCTGAATGTTAGTCTTCTTTTTGATGTATAGTTGGAAAATATTTTCTCCCATTCTGTATGTTTTCTGTTAATTCTGTTGATTATTTTTTTTTGCTGTGTAGAAGCTTTTTAGTTTACTTAAGTCCTGGTTCTCTGTTTTAATTTTGGTTGCATTTGGGTTTGAGGTTTTAGTCATAAATTCTTTGTCTAGACCAATGTCCAAAGAGTTGTTGTTCCAGAATTTTTATAGTCAAGTCTCACAGTTATGTCCTTAATCTATCTTGAGTTAGTTTTGTATATAGTGAGAAATAGGAATACAGTTTCATTCTTTTGAATATGTTTATCTGATTTTTCCAGCACCATTTATTGAATAGGATATGCTTTCTCTGGTGTATATTTTTGTCAATTTTGTTGAAGATCAGTTGGCCTTAGGCATGTGACTTTATTTCTGGTTCTTCATACTTTTCTATAAAGTTGTGTTCATTTGTATAATAGTACCATACTATTTTTGTTACTAAAGCTTCTGGTATAATTTAAAGTCAAGTAATGTTGAATTTTCAGATTTGTACTCTTTGTTCAGGATCAATTTGGATATTTGGACTGTTTTTTCTTTCATATGAATTTTAGGATGGCTTTTCTAATTCTGTGAAAAGTGATATTGGTATTTTAATAGAAATTTCATTGTATCTATAGATTGCTTTGGATGGTGTGGTCATTTTAACAATTTATTTTTTTACCAATTTTATTTATTTATTTATCTATTTATTTATGTTAAGCCATTTGTACATAGATCATGAATGCATTTATTCCATTATGTGAATCAATATGTTGATTATTTTTACAAATTGGAGTGCTTATATCCTACTAATTAATATAGCCTTCACCACATTTACCGAACTACTATGTTATGACATTTGTGTTCTACACCTGATAGATCCAATTTATACTTGCAATATGTTCCATAGGTGTGGTACCTCTATCGACCCACCCTATTCCTTTCCCCTCCCCTTTTCCTTCCCTTATTCATTCCGGGCTATAGTTGTGATTCATCTTTCATATGAAAGTGTGAGTGATTATAAATTGATTTCACAGTGGTACTGAGTACATTGG
Organism: Loris lydekkerianus; assembly: GCA_963574355.1. NCBI lineage: Eukaryota > Metazoa > Chordata > Mammalia > Primates > Lorisidae > Loris > Loris lydekkerianus. Next base: position 8,037 of record CAUYPK010151067.1, on the reverse strand, counting down.
ATATTTTTTCCCAATTCCTGTGATACTTTACTAAGAAGAATATTTTCCAGTTCCCTCTATGTAAGCATAAAAGAGGTAAAGTCTCCATCCTTTTTAATGCTGCATAGTATTACATGATATACATATACCATAATTTATTAATCCATTCATGGATTCATGGGACGATGGGCACTTGGGCTTCTTCGAATACTTGGCAATTATGAATTGAGTTGCAATGAACCACCTGTTGCAAATATCTTTATAGCCAAATAATTTTGGTTCTTTGGATATATACCTAGAAGAGGAATTGCAGGATCAAATGGCAGGTCTATATTTAGATCCCCAACTGTTCTCCAAACTTCCTTCCAAAAGAAATGTATTAGCTTGCATTCCCACCAGCAGTGAGGAAGTGTTCCCTTTTCTCCACATCCACGGCAACATCTGTTGTTTTGGGATTTTGTAATGTGGGCTACTCTTACTGGAGTTATATGGTATCTCAGAATGTTTTAGATTTGCATTCCTCTGATGATTAAAGATGATGAGCATTTTTTTATGTGTCTGTAGACCGTGTGCCTGTCTTCTTCAGAGAAGCTTCTATTCATGTCTCTTATTCACAATGAAATGGGATCACTTGTTTTTTACTGCTAATAAGTTTGAGTTCTCTGTGGATTCTGATTATTAGACCTGTGTTGGAAATGTAACCTACAAAAATCCTCTCCTACTCTGAGGGCTGTCTGTTTGATTTACTTAGTGTGTTCTTGGCAGTGCAGAAACTTTTTAATTTGATCAGAATGCAGTAATGTATTTTTGATGTTGCTTTAATTGCCTGGGGTGTCCTCCTTATAAAATATTCTCCCAGGCCAATTTTTTCAAGTGTTTCCCTTGCACTCTCTCCAAGGATTTTTATACTTTCATGTCTTAAGTTTAAGTTCTTTAGCCATTGAGAGTCAATTTTTGTTAAAGGAGAAAGGTGTGGGTCCAGCTTCAGTCTTCTAAAGGTCGCAAGCCAATTTACCCAGCATCATTTGTTAAATAGGGAATCTTTCCCCCAATTTATATTTTTGATGGGATTATCAAATATATAATTATGATAAGTGTCTGGGTTCACCTTTTGGTCTTCAATTCTGTTCCATACAACTACCTCTCTATTTTGGTGCCAGTACCATGCTGTTTTGATCACTATCAATTTATAGTATAGTCTGAAGTCTGGTAGCATGATTCCTCCTGATTTGTTTTTATTTCTGAGTAATGGCTTGGCTATTTGAGGTTATTTCTTTTTCCATATAAAACTAAGTACTAATTTTTCCACATATTTAAAGCATGGTAAAGATACTTTCATAGGGATCACATTAAATCTGTAGATTGTTTTGAGTATTATAGACATTTTAACAATGTTGATTGATTCCAGCCATGAGCATGGCATATTTTTCCATTTGTTAATGTCTTCACCTATTTATTTTCTCAGAGTTTCATAGTTCTCTTTATTCAGATCTTTCAGGTCCTTAGTTAGATACACTCCCAGATATTTTATTTTCTTTGGCACCATTGTTAAGAGAATAGAGTCCTTGATTGTTTTTCCCCCTTGACTATTGTTGGTGTGTATAAAGGCTACAGATTTGTGGGTATTAATTTTGTATCCTGAGACATTGCTGTATTCCTTGATTAATTCTAGGAATTTTGTAGTTCAGTACCTGGGGTTTTCCAAATATACAATCGTATCATTTGTGAAGAGTGACAGTTGATCTCCTCTTGTCCTATTTGGATCCCTTTGATTGCCCTCTCTTGCCTGATTGTGATGGCTAAGACTTCCATTACAATGTTAAAAAGCAGTGGAGACAATGGACATCCATGCTGGTTCCTGAACTGAGTTCATCAAACTGCTTAACATAGCCTTTCTGACATTTTCCTAGTTATTGTCTTAAGACATTTATATTTTACATTTACTAAGTTTCACATATACCACTGTAAGATGCACCGCAGGTGTAATCCATCAAATCACACTCCCACTGACCACTTCCCCCATCCCTCTCCTCCCTTTTCCCTTTCCCCCTATTCATAGGTTATAACTCGGTTATAGCTTTCATGTGAAAGCCATAAATTAGTTTCATAGTAGGGCTGAGTACATTGGATACTTTTTTTCCCCATTCTTGAGATACTTTACAAAAAGGAATACGTTAAACCTCCATCAATGTAAACATGAAAGAGGTAAAGTCTCCATCCTTCTTTAAGGCTGCATAATATTCCATGGTGTACATAAATTACAATTTATTAATCCAATCGTGGATCGATGGGCACTTGGGCTTTTTCCATGATTTAGCAATTATGAATAGGGCTGCAATAAACATTCTGGTATGAATATCTTTGTTATGATGTGATTTTTGGTCTTCTGGGTATATGCCTAGTAGATGAATTATAGGATTGAATGGCAGATCTATTTTTAGATCTCTAAGTGTTCTTCATGCATCATTACAAAAGGAATGTTTTAATTTGCATTCCCACCAGCAGTGTAGAAGTGTTCCCTTTTCTCCACATCCACGCCAACATCTCTGGTCTTGGGATTTTGTAATATAGGCTAATCTTACTGGAGTTAGATGATATCTCAAAGTAGTTTAGATTTGCATTTATCTCATGATTAAAGATGATTAGCACTTTTTCATATGTCTGTAGGCCACATGCCTGTCTTCTTCAGAGGAGTTTCTCTTCAAATCCCTTGCCAAGCCTGCAATGGAATCACTTGTTCTTTTCTTGCTTATATGTTTGAGTTCTCTGTGGATTCTGGTCATTAAACCTTTGTCGGAGACATAACCTGAAAATATCTTCTCCCATTCTGAGGCTGGTCTGCTTGCTTTACTTACTGTGTTCTTGGCTGTGCAGAAGCTTTTTAGTTTGATCAGGTCCCAGTAGTGTATTTTTGAAGCTGCTTCAATTGCCCAGGGGATCCTCCTCATAAAATACTCACCCAGAACAATTTCTTCAAGGATTTTCCCTGCACTTTCTTCTAGTATTTTTATAGTTTCATGTCTTAAATTTAAATCTTTAATCCAGTGAGAGTCTATCTTAGTTAATGGTGAAAGGTGTGGGTCCAGTTTCAGAGTTCTGCAGGTTGCCAGTCAGTTCACCCAGCACCATTTGTTAAATAAGGAATCTTTTTCCCACTGAAAGTTATTATTTGGCTTGTTAAAGATTAAATAACAGTATGTAGTTGGATTCATCTCTTAGTTATCTATTTTGTTCCAAACATCTACTTCTCTGTTTTTGTGCCAGTACCATGCTGTTTTGATCACTATTGATTTGTAGTATAGGCTGATGTCTGGTAGCGTAATTCCTCCTGTTTTGTTTTTATTTCTGAGTAATGTCTTGGCTATTCAAGCTTTTTTTCTGATTTTATATAAAATGAAGTATTGTTTTTCAAGATATTTAAAGTATGACAGTGGAGCTTTAATAGGGATTGCAGTAAAATTGTATATTGCTTTGGGTAATATTGACATTTTAACAATGTTGATTCTTCTCAACCATGAGCATGATATGTTTTTCCATTTGTTAACATTTTCAGCTATGTCTTTTCTTAGATTTTCATAGTTTTCTTTATAGACATCTTTCACATCCTTGAAGCTTTTTAGTTTGATGAGGTCTCAGTAGTGTATTTTTCAAGGTTCTTCAATTGCCCAGGGGGGTGAGGGGTCTCCTCATAAAATACTCACCCTGACCAATTTTTTCAAGGGTTTTCCCTGTACTCTCTTCCAGTATTTTTATAGATTCATGTCTTAAATTTAAATCTTTAATACAGTGAGAGTCTATCTTAGATAATGGTGAAAGGTGTGGGTCCAGTTTCATTCTTCTACAGGTTGCCATCCAGTTCACCCAGCACCATTTGTTAAATAGGGAATGTTATCCCCACTGAATGTTTTTAATTGGCTTGTCAAAGATCAAATAACGGTAAATATCCTAGTTCATCTCTTGATTCTCTATTTTGTTCCAGACATCTACCTCTCTGTTTTTGTGCCATTACCATGCTGTTTGATCACTATCAATTTACAGGATAGTCTGAGGTTTGTTAGCATAATTTTTCCTGCTTTGTTTTCATTTCTGAGTAATGTCTTGGCTATTCGAGGTTTTATGTGATTTCATATAAAACAAAGTATTATTTCTTCAAGATCATTAAAGCATGACAATGGATCTTTAATAGGGATTGCATTACAATTGTATATTGCTTTGGGTAGTAAGGACATTTTAACAATGTTGATTCTTCCCAGCCATGAACATGGTATGTTTTTCCATTTGTTAACATTTTCAGCTAATTATCTTAGAGTTTTATAATTCTCTTTATAGAGATCTTTCATGTCCTTTGTTCGATAAACTCCCAAATACTTCATCTTCTTTGGCACTACTGTGAATGGAATAGAGTTCTTAACTGTTTTTTCAGCTTGTCTATTGTTGGTATATATAAAGTCTATGGATTTATGAATGTTGATTTTGTAACCTGAGATGCTGCTGTATTCATTGATCACTTCTAAGAGTTTTGTAGTAAAATCCCTGGTGTTTTCCAGATATACAATCATATCATCTGTGAAGAGTGAATGTTTGATCTCTTCTAACCTTATATGGATAACCTTGATCACCTTTTCTTTCCTAATTGCAGTGGCTAAAACATCCATTACTATGTTGAAGAGCAGTGGGGACAATGGGCAGCCTTGTGTGGTTTCTGATCTGAATGGAAATGATTTCAATTTAACCCCATTCAATACAATATTGGCTGTCTGTTTGTGGTAGATGACCTCTGTCAGTTTAAGAAATGTCCCTTCTATACCAATTTTCTTTTTTTTTTTTCTTATTTATTTATTTATTTATTTATTTTTTATTAAATCATAGCTGCTTACATTAAATGCAATGGGGCACCATACACTGATTTTATAGACTGTTTGATAAATTTTCATCACACTGGTTAAGATAGCCTTCCTGACATTTCTTAGTTATTGGGTTAAGACATTTACATTCTACATTTATTAAGTTTCACATATACCTTGTAAGATGCACCACAGTTGTAATCCCACCAATCACCCTCCCTCTGCCCACCTCTCCCCTCCCTCGACTCCCTTTCCCCCTTCCCCCTATTCTTGGGTTGTAACTGGGTTATAGCTTTCATGTGAAAGCCATAAATTAGTTTTATGTTAGGGCTGATTACATTGGATACTTTTTCTTCCATTCTTGAGATACTTTACTAAGAAGAATATGTTCTAGCTCCATCCATGCAAACATGAAAGAGGTAGTGTCTCCATCTTTCTTTAAGGCTGCATAATATTCCACGGTGTATATATACCACAATATATTAATCTATTTGTGGATAGATGGGCACTTGGCTTTTTTTCCATAATTTAGCAATTATGAATAGGGCTGCAATAAACATTCTGGTACAAATATCTTTCATAGGATGTGATTTTTGTTTTTCTGGATATATGGCTAGCAGAGAAATTATAAGATCTCTTTTTAGATCTCTAAGTGTTCTCCAAACATCTTTCCAAAAGGAATTTATTAATTTGCATTCCTACCAGCAGTGTAGAAGTGCTCCTTTTACTCCGCATCCATGCCAACATTTCTGGTCTTGGGATTTTGTGATATAGGCTAATCTTACTGGAGTTAGATGGTAATTAAAAGTAGTTTTTATTTGCATTTCTCTAATGATTAAAGACGATGAGCTTTTTTTCATATGTCTGTAGGCCACATACCTCTCTTCTTCGGAGAAGTTTTTGTTCAAGTCCCTTGTTCAGCCTGTGATATTATCACTTGTTCTTTTCTTTTTTATACATTTGAGATCTCTGTGGATTCTGGTTATTTAAACCTTTGTCGGAGATGTAACCTGCAAATATCTTCTTCCATTCTGAGGGCTGTTTGCTTGCTTACTTTCTGAGTTCTTGGCTGTGTAGAAGCTTTTTAGTTTGATGTGGTCCCAGTAGTGTACTTTTGAAGCTGCTTCAATTGCCCGGGAGGTCCTCCTCATAAAATACTCGCCCAGATTGATTTCTTCACCGATTTTCCCTGCACTCTCTTCTAGGATTTTTATAGTTTCATGTCTTAAGTTTAAATCTTTAATCCAGTGAGAGTCTATCTTAGTTAATGGTGAAAGGTGTGGGTCCAGTTTCAGTCTTCTGAAGGCTGCCAGCCTGTTCACTCAGCACCATTTGTTAAATAGGGAATAGTTTCCCCACTGAATGTTTTTAATTGGCTTGTCAAAGATTAAATAACAGTATGTAGCTAGATTCATCAGTATGTAGCTAGATTCATCTCTAGGTTCTCTATTCTGTTCCAGACATCTACTTCTCTGTTTTTGTGCCAGTACCATGCTGTTTTGATCACTATCAGTTTGTAGTATAGTCTGAGGTCTGATAACCTACTCTAAGAGGAGGCTCTGATTCCTCTGATTTTTTTCTTCTATGTTTTCATTTCTCAATTATGTCTTGGCTATTCGGGGTTTTTTTCTGATTCCATATATAACAAAGTATTGTTTTTGTCAAGATTTTTAAAGTATGACAGTGGAGCTTTAATAGGAATTGCATTCATATTATATATTGGTTTGGGTAGTATGGACATTTTAACAATGTTGATTCTTCCCAGTCATTTGCATGTTATGTTTTTTTCATTTGTCAACATTTTCAGCTCTTTTTTCTTAGAGTTTTATAGTTCTTTTTATAGATATCTTTCACGTTCTTTGTTAGATAAACTCCCAAATATTTTATCTTCTTTGGCACTAGTGTGAATGGAATAGAGTCCTTAACTGTTTTTTCACCTTGACTATTGTTCCTTTATATAAAGGCTACCGATTTATGAAGGTTGAGTAATATACGTACTAATTCCTCTTTAAAGGTTTGGTAGAATTCTGACCAGAAGCCATCTGGTCCCGGGATTTTCTTTTTAGGGAGGTTTTGTATGGTTGATGCTACTTCAAAGCTTGATATGGGCTTGTTCAACATTTCCACTTGATTTTGGCTAAGACTTGGAAGGTGATGTACCTGCAAGTATTGGTCAATTTTCTTCAGATTTTCATATTTCTGAGAATAAAGTTTCTTGTAATATTCATTAAGGATTTTTTTCAGTTTCCAAGGAGTCTGTTCTTATTTCATCTTTGTCATTTCTGATTGACGAGATTAGATATTTTACTCTTTTTTATTGTGATTAGGTTAGCCACAGGTTTACCTTCTTTGTTGACCTTTCCAGAAAACCAACTTTTTGGTTTATTGATATGGTGTATAATTCTTTTGCTTTCAATTTCATTTAATTCTGCTCTAATTTTGGTTATTTCTTTTCTTCTACTGAGTTGGGGTTAGAATGTTCTTCCTTTTCCAGTTTCTTGAGATGTACCAGTAAGTTGTTAACTTCCTCACTTTTCATTCTCTTGAGGAAGGCTTGCAGTGCTATAAATTTCCCTCTTAGGATTGCCTTTGCAGTGTCCCAGACATTCTGATAGTTTGTGTCTTCATTGTCGTTTTGTTCCAAAAAATTGGCAATTTCTTTCTTAATCTCGTCTCTGATGCAGCTATCATTCAGCATAAGGTTATTTAACTTCCATGTTTTTGTATGAGTATGTAGATTCCTGTTGCTACTCAGCTCAAGTTTTATTCCATGGTGGTCCGAGAAGATGCAAGGAATAATTTTTATTCCTTTAAATTTACTGTGGTTAGACTTGTGACCTAAGATGTGATTTATTTTGGAGTAAGTTCGGTGGGCTGATGAGAAGTATGTGTATTCAGTTTTGTTGGGATGATATGTTCTGTAGATGTCTGCTAAATCCAAATGTTGGATGGTTAGGTTTAAATCTAAGATTTCTTTTCTCAGCTTCTTATTGGAGGATCTATCCAACACAGCCAAAGGAGTATTTAAATCTTCAACTATTAGGGAGCTGGAGGAAATCAAGTTGCTCATGTCTGTTAGAGTTTCTCTTTTAAATTGAGTAGCATTCTGGTTGGGTGCATAGATATTAATAATTGAAATCTCATCATATTGAGTATTACCCTTAACAAATATGAAGTGATTGTTCTTATCCTTCCTTACTTTTGTTGGTTTAAA
>CAUYPK010151064.1:0-49891 GCA_963574355.1 Loris lydekkerianus | reverse complement strand
TAATGCACTGGTTAAAAATTTTCCCATTTATACCTATTCCCCTGGTTTTATATATTTATTTATATATATATATATATATTTTTTTTTTTTTTTTTTTTTTTTTTTAATGGAAGTTAATTTGGGGATTTTTTCTCATGAAGTCCTATAAGGTGTGCTTGAAACTTGGAAAGGTAGTCTTTATTCCAGGTGGCAATTTGTGTCCAGGTAACAATTAAAAGTTTTATTGAAATGCAAAGAAAGAGATAATGGCTCTTCATTCATTTATTCACATGTGGATATTTATTCACTTAATAATCCTTTCAATAAATGCTTCTTTAATGCCTGGCTATGCTAAGACACCATGCTAGAAACTGAGCTTTGTTCTATTTGGATTAGGAACTGAATACAATGGTTATTTTCTTCCTTTTTTGATCTTTTCTATTATTTCACTGTTACTCTTTGGAAAAAACTAAGAAATATCCTAAGGAAATAAATGGTTAAAAAATATTTCATTTATTTATAATTAAAATTAATTTTAATTAAATATTTATAATAATATATGGTATTAACATTTATATATTATGGAAAATATAGATTCATAATTGTTTTGAACATTTTTGTATTATATATTCTACTTTGTAATCTATTAACTTCTTCAGATTCATGCAATTCATCTTCATGTCTAGAAAGGTTTTTTAATTTTAATATTTATTACATAATGACAACAGACTAGTTTTAAAAATATAAGCGAATCCTCCTCTTTTCTCTCTTCTCTCTTCTTCCTCCCCCCTTCCACCTTAAATTCAATTACATTTTTCTCTCATATGGGGGTGTAGTTGTTTATCCATTGGTTTCATATTAGTATTGCATACATTGGATACTTGCTTTTCCATTCTTGGACTACCTTATTAAGAAGAATGTTCTTCAACGCTATCCAGGTTAATGCAAAAGATGTAAAGTCTTTATCTTTTTTTTAATGGCTGAATCATATTCCATGAATTCATTTTTAATATCACTCTCTGAGAAAAAATTATTCTTCTCGTATGACATATTAAAAAACAATCTCAAAAGTTAATTATTTTTTATAAATTCACACATGCATGTTTCACATCAACGTCCATTTTTTTTCTTTCAGAAAATGATGCATGCCCCATCACTAATGACCATCTAAGATGTGACTGGCATTGGGACAGCAAAGAAAAATAGAAAAGCATGTCTGTCTTAAAGACATTACAATACAGAAAAAAAAAAGTTATTATTTATATCTAAATGTGGTAGCCTATACTAGAAATATAAACAAATCATAGAATTTAAAGAACGGATAATTCAGAGTTGTAGTTTAGGAAAAGAAATTAAGAATGGAATTTTCAAAGAATTCAGAATTGCTGAGAACCCCCACCCCCATATTGTTATTATATATAACAGTCACATGGATATTATTCACTTATAAGGGTAATTATTTTGAATAAGTCCAAGCAAGAAATTATTTATTCCTATCTATTAAAAAGTAATAAAAAAGGCCCTAAATATTTCAGTATGGCTTTGTGTCTGAAGAAGCAAAATATATAATTCAACAAATTCTTATAGTAATACTTTTATGTCCATCTAGCATGTACTTGGTAATTTGCAGAATTTACCTAACTTGAAATAAAGTCTGACTGCAACTTATCATCCATTCTCATGTATTCATTAATATTAATATAAACTTGTAAGGCTATCATTTACAAATCACTTCAAATCATATCTCTTTCATATGCACCCTCCCCTACAGTGACCAGTTTCTACCCTTCCTAATCACTCAATATTCACTTTGCGAGATACATTTTGGTAATTTATTACCCTATGCAGAACTTACTTTTCCTTGGTTGATATATATTCTTCCATTTTGAATGTGTGCCATTTCCTTTCTTGACTTTAGAAAATTCAAACTTGAGCACAATAAAACTGAATAAGAATTCATTATATTTTTATTTTATTTTGAAAATATTCAAACTTGCAGAGAGGTAACAAAAATAATACAAAGAATTTCCATATAAATCTCTGAGATTCCCCCAAAGTTAACATTTCACAATATTTGCTTTATTATTTTGTTTCTTTCTCTTGTCCTTCCACGTGTATGCTTGTATGTGCGTGTGCTTTTATTTTGTAAATGTTTGAGAGTGAGTTGCAAAGCTGATGTGATATTTCTACAGAAAGATATTCTCTTTTATAACTTTAGTTCAATTTTCAAAGTAAGAAAAGTAATATTGATAGAATATTAATGTCTAATCTATAGGCATTCAAATTTTGTAATTGTTCTAATAATATCTTTTATGGAAAGAGTAAAAAATTCTCTGGTTCAGAATCCAATTCAAATCAAGATTATGTTTAGTTTTTATTATCTTCAGTATCCTTACTCTCGAATCAGGAGTTATTTTTTGTCTATCATGACTTGACTTCATTGAAGATCAGAGGCCAATTGGTAAAAGCTTCCTTTATTTGCATTGGTGTGGTGTTTCCTCATCATTAAGGCATTGCATTTTAGGCAGGATTATCACAAAACTGACCATGTGTTATTATCAGTGAATCATATCAGAAAGAATAAAATGCCAGTCAGATATTATAGTCTTTTATTTATATTATAGATAGAGCAACATTCCCCCAAGCTCCAGGAATACTGAATAGTTAGATTAGATTAGTATAAATCAGGAGATCCACTCTTGACATAATCTTAGTTTTAATTTGACATTGAATTTCTAATTTTTATTTGGTTTCCTAAGGAAATTTGGAATTTTCCAAATTCCAAATAGTAATTTGGAAATAATTAGTATTTTTATATACATTGAATTAATTCATGGCATATAAATACCAATACATATATGTTGACTAGATATACAGACATACATACATGCAAATGTAGTACATGCACACACACACACACATATATATATATATAATTTTTGGAGCATATATTTTTCATAAAGTAAAACATTTTGAGAACTGTAAATACATTGGACATAGACATGAATATGGAGATAATAGAATATAGTAAAATTTTCCTCCTCTTGGGGGAATTGTAACGATAAAATTAAGCTTATATATGTGGTATCATATTGACCTTAATTACAATTAATATAGAATTGTGATACTTTTTGAATCAATAGTTCACAAGGAAAGAGACCAAGCTGATATAACTGAAAGAAATGTTATCTTATTTATTTTGATTCTCAGTAAGTGGATGTGGTGTTTCGTTGAAAAATGACCGTTTACCTACTATAAAAATATTATTGGTTGAGATAAATAGACTAGTGAAATCCTAAAATCGTGAAATAGGTTCACTTTTTAATCTTTCAGTTATCAAGGGGCTCTTCAAAGATCACAAACAGCATAGTATTGCTGAAGGCTTTATAGTTGGCTCATATAAATACTCGACACATCACAGATAATAAAAATGTGTACCAGGATAATCATAAACTACCTGCTTCTCATATATTTTTGGTAGACAGGTTTATAGGACTTTCAGATAATTTTTATCCTTTTCTTAATATTCAAGGCTATCACTAATATATTTTCAGTGATGACATCCTATCTCTCTTTCAATAATGTTGATCGTTTGGGTTATTTTTATAGTTTACATATATATTTATTTTCTCAATATCTCAGAGATCAAATAAATCTTTAAGCAGTCTTCCCTGACTAAATCTCCTACATTGATTTTACTGCCAACGCCCTGGTTTCCACTTACCTCATACATATAAAAACAATTGGTTGTCAAGTCTTATGATGAGTCTGTAAGTACATTTAAATTCATTTTCTATTTTATATTTTCTGTGCCTGGATTTAAGATTTCATACCAATTGTAATGGAGTATAGTAGTGACTGATCTCCCTGTCTTTGCTGGGTTCTTCTTTCAAGCCACTCAGATTTTTCCAAATACAATTAAAATTATTTCATCTTCTTGTCCACATGCTTCTTGAAATCTCCACTAAATATCAAACAACTTACTAGCCATTTCTTCAAGAAGAAATATTTGGTGAAGTGTATAACAAATGGGCCCTGGAAAATAATGTGAGTTGTCTGTTAATTTTGCAAGTTTTTGAACTCTGAAATCCCCACTTTTCTTATTTGTATTGCAACCTACAGGATGGCTATGAGGACATCAGGTAATTTATTTAAAGTACTCAGATGTATCACATTCCCTCACCCCACTATGTCCTTCCTCAGCCCTACAATTCACACACGTCTCTTTCTTTTTAAACTTCCAGTGTTCTTCCGCATATAACATTCCTTCCAGTTTCCTACAAAGATGCCAGAAGACATGTATATGTGATATCTGCATGCATATGAACATATATGTATGTATCTTGACCTACATGCAGATATATATGTGTGCATATATATGTAAATATTTATTCCTGCTTTCTTTTTTTAAAAACAAATGTTCCCACAATATACAGCAATCATTGGATGTTATGCTTTTTCCCTTTTCCTCACCTGTAAAACTCCTATCTGACCTTCAAAGTTCATCTCACGTTCCAACTTTTGCACGTATTATTTTACAATTTCTTCCCACTGAAACATTGATTACTTCCTTTGAAATTTCATAGCTCTATATTCTTAACTTATGATATCTGGCACATTCTACCTTGTAGTATATTATCTGAATTTTTGTTGCTGAACTCCACTCCATATGGTTAGCAGATTCAGGGACTACATATCCTATATACAACAATTTCACCAGCCAGACATTCCATAAATATTTATGTAACAGATTATATTTTCCGAAGATGGCTGCAGCGACAACTCCCACCTCTCATGCTGTTATGAAAAGTAATATTGGCTCTTTCCCATCAAGAGGTGGAGTGCTTTTCTCCACACTTTTGAAACTGGGCAGAAATTTTGACTGTTTTGGGAATAGGATTTGGGGGATAGGAATTAGAATAGGATGGAAGTAAGGCTGTGCCCTTGACAGACTTCACTTCCTGCCTTATAGAATGTTTGTTCTTGAGATACTCCCTCTGTGGACCTTTCTTTCTTTCTGTTTCACTTTTTGCAATTTCTGTTGTTCTAGCTCTATGTAGCTCCAATATACCTTCAAGTTCACAGATTCTTTACTGTATTGACTGAGTAATGAGCTGTTGAAGGCATTTTTCTTATCTGCTGTCATAACTTTTATTTCCTACCTTTTGATTTCTTTCTTATAGTTTTTATCTCTCTGTTTTAAAAAAAATCCACTCTGATCATGCACATTGTATACCAGAGCCAGTAACAGCAGTCAGAGTTATCTGAATTCAGTGATGTAGAATGTGAACGGTATTTGCCCATTGTCCCCTTGATTGTCCTGTCTCCTTACACTGTTTTTGCTTGCCACTGAAATTGGAGCATTTTATGTAGGTTTAGAGGCCTAGATTAACAGTATGATACCTGGAAATGGCCCATCTTTACTTCTTTTGGAGCCTTGAGGTGGAGCCCACAAGGATGAGCCAATCCACTAAGGAGTTGAGCTGTGTTTAGAATTTGTTTTTGCTATTTTTATCCTTAGCATAGGATAGGCTTTGAATACGACTAGTGTTAGCCATTTTTTTTTAAACACAGGTAAACAGGTTTTGCAGTGGGTTTTCTCAATGTGTATTTTGACTGATTTTTCCATGTTTTCCTCGGGCTTCCTCTCAGAGAGGCTGTCTCTCCATGTTCTTGCCGTTCTCCATGCAGTAGACAATTTGTTAGCTGGTAATCTGGGCAGGGGACATTCTCTGTTATTCTGTTAAACGCTAGTATTAAGCTGGGACTTCTCAATAACATTGTTTTACCCCTAAAAGTAGATCTGGGCCACGATGTATTCCTGCCCCAGCTGCAAGAGCAGATTCTTTTTCTTTGATGGCCTACGGGTGACAGCATTTGTTGCCTTTCCCTGGAAGTTGAAGCACTTAGTTTGTAGAAGATACATTAAAAAAAAATGATTTAGGCTCCATATAGTAGCTGCTATTCTCAGCCAGGCCTCATCAGGAGCATGAGGCCCAGATTCCTTTTATCATGAAAACTGTGAGATGTTTAATGTTTGTTTTTTTAAGCCCTAAGTTTTAGGGTAATTTGTTACCTAGCATTTGTTCTCAATAAATGTTATTTACTCACTGCTATCATATAGTCAGGAAATTTAGATTCCTCCTTGAGGAAACCTCCTTAGGAGTTGTGCCTAAGAAAATACTTTTAAGAACCAAGCTAGAATTAGGAGTTAATTATCAAAATCTGAGATAGGTGCTTTTTTCTACCATGCTATACTACCGCTGATTATTCATGTGTCTCTTAATAAACATAAATCCACTGGTTAATGTATGTCTACTATCATTCTAAGTGTATATGTTTGTGAATAGCTTCCAAATCAGTCATGTTTAAAAATAATCTTTCTTTTCTCCGAGCAAAAAATAATCTTTCTGGTCTCTGAGCAATATTTACAATGAGGTTATATATCTGCTTAAAACTCAAGGGAGGTCCATTGTGTAAATAGAAAAATAGGAGTCTGTCTGAAACGGAAGTTATCATTGGCCTCAAAATAATGAAAGGGGGATCTCTGTGAATTTATCAATGTCAACTAACATAGTCTGTTTAAATAAAATGTAAGCAGGACAATGAAGAGAAGCTGAAGTGAAAGGCTTATGAGAGGATATACTAAAAGGGTAAACTTAGCATAATTTAAAAATTGTGAAGTACAACTTCTTAAGTGTACATTCAGCATTAGGAGGTAAAGTTTGAAGATGTTTTTACTTAGGCTGTGTTCCATAAAACAAACCTAAAATCTTACTTTCTTGACATAAGTAAGGCTTACTTTTCCCTCTCCTCACAGACTATCAGTACATGAATGCCTCTTTGGAGTAGGGGTGTTCTGGTGTGGGCTGCTCCATGCAGGGGTCAGGAATTGACTGTCTTTGTACCTGTGTCCCCACTATGTTTCAAGGGTGGAATTCTTTGTATCTGGTTAGCAGACAAGTGAGAGTCGGACTTAGTGAAGGTAAACATGCTATTGCTACCTTGACCCAGAGGGTGACCCACACCAGTTCTATTTTCATTCCCTTCTAATTTTTCTAAGGAATAAGATCTAACAGAACTACAAGATAAAATAAACATTGGTAGAAAGGTAGCCAGGATGGCAAAACATGTATATCATTATAATTCTATTAATATTTTGTGACTTTTTTATCAAAAAGAACTCAGTGCAACCTGAGCAAAAGTGAGACGCCATTGCTACTAAAAACAGAAAAATTAGCTGGACGCAGTGACATGGGCCGGTAGTTCCAGCTTCTGGGGCGGCTAAGCCAATAGTATCGTTTGAGCCCACGAATTTGAGGTTGCAATGAACTATGATGACACCTCTGAACTCTAGCTTAGGTGATAGAGCAACACACTATCTCAAAAAATTTCTGAAAGGAATTTATAAGGAAATGAGTGGGAGAATATAGTGACTTGCAAAGTATAACAGATTAGTTAAATCTTATCTGTAATATTGGCATTACTTCTTCAGATATTTGATATAACTCCTTAACTGTTTTATATAATTTGACATAATTTACCAGCAAATTATCAGGGATTCAAGTTGCTGTTCAGGCTTTTACTTTCTCATCTTACTTTTTTTTATTAATATTAAATCATAGCTGTGTACATTAATGCGATCATGGGGCACCATACACTGGTTTTATAAACAATTTGACACATTTTCATCACACTGGTTAACATAGCCTTCCGGGCATTTTCTTAGTTATCGTGTTAAGACAATTATATTCTACATTTACTAAGTTTCACATGTAAAGAGATACAGAATTATTCAGTTCTCTTATTAGATATAATATTTTATAAATATCAATTATCTCAGATAATATTGTTCAGATTTGAATATTTAGTGATTTTCTTCTTCCTTTTATGTCAGCTACTAGGAGTTGTTAAGATATCTATGATTGTGGATTTGTTTATTTCTTTCTCTGGTTTTGTTAGGTTTCACTTTTTATGTTTTGCAACTTTGTTAATAGATGCATATATGTGAATGATTATTAGGAATTTCTGATGAATAATTCTTTTGTAATTATAAAATGTTGTTGTATGTTCCTGCCAATAACTTTTTTTTCAAATTTATTCTGTTTGATCTTAATGTAGCCATATAAGCCCATGTTGTCCTATTTGCCAGCATAAAAATACTGTTGAAAATATGATTTTGACTTTTACCAGGCAATTTCCAAAATCAAGCTTTAGCAATGATTAAACCAAACTGAGCAGAGTAGAATAAAACAAATATTAAATTACAGCCCAGTGGAAAGTAGAGGTCTTAGAAAATGTAGATGCCAATTCCAGTAAAAAAGTACATGTTTTGTTTCTAATCCCTGTCCCTGGAGTGAATGTATAGTTGATTAAAAGCAATTGCCTTCTAAATCTCGTACTGAGTGAAGATTAAAATAACACACTTTACAATCAGTAAAGTAGTTAAGAACTTTTAGTTAAGTACCAAATAAATGAAATTTCAGTTTTGTTAAAGGAACCATTTAAAAACAATTTTCCGGTATCGGAAGCATTATTTTTGCCTATTTAAATTATTTCAAATTGACCCCGCATATCATATTGCTTTCTATTTAATTCATTTTATGACTACATATGAAATTAACTGACTACATTTATGGCTTCAGACTCCACAAGAAAATTAATTGGGAGATAATTTAATGGTTAAATTGTGGCTGTTCAAACGCATACAATCTGTATTCTTAGGTAAATTAAAAAGTACCTCACCTCTTTCATGTTTACATGGATTGAGCTGGAACATATTCTTCTTAGTAAAGTATCTCAAAAATGGAAGAAAAAGTATCCAATGTACTCAGCCCTACTATGAAGCTAATTTATGGCTTTCATATGAAAGCTATAACCCAGTTATAACCTAAGAATATGGGGAAGGGGGAGAGGGAGGGGAGGGAGGGAGGAGGATGGCCAGAGGGAGGGTGATAGTTGGGATTACACCTGAAGTACATCTTACAAGGGTACATGTGAAACTTAGTAAGTGTAGAATATAAATATCTTAACACAATAACTAAGAAAATGCCAGGAAGGCTATGTCAACCAGTGTGATGAAAATTTGTCAAACTGTTTATAAAACCAGTGTATGGTGCCCCATGATCACATTAATGTACACAGCTATGATTTAATATTAATTAAAAAAGTACCTCAATTCACCTTTAAATTCCCTAAGACTTTTTTTTTTTAAATCCTCCGTGACACTGTTATTTACCGCGATTTATTACCCATCACAATAGACACTTATTTCATATGACTTCCATGGTATATATTTCATAGTGTATATCCAAAAGAATGGAAAGCACTGAAGTTTTCTCCAGGGCTGACATTTTGAAAATGTCATAGTTTATAAGGAAATAATGAATACCCATATCGCATGGCAGAACATTCTGACCTTTTGCGCAGAAACTGATAAGAGTTTTTGGGAAAGCTCTGTAAAAAAACTCTGAAGTAAAATTCAGTTACTAATAAGTAATTGAAGATTTCAAAGGTCAAAGCTCTAGCAACAATTCTGTCTACAAGATAAGGTATAGAATAAATTTACTTTTCAATTAGCAATATCCCCCAATGTTATTTCAGAAGCAACAGATTTGTGTGGAATGTCTTTTCTTAAGGCAAGTTTGAATATTGATTATTCAAGTATTACCTTATTTTTTTTAAAAAAGCTTTAATAACATATACTTGGCACTCAAGTCAATTGCACATACATGTATTAAAAATATACAATTGATAAGACTTGACATATGTATATACTTGTGAAGTCATCATCCCAGTCAAAGTAGTGAACGTACACAGCACACCCAGACTTTCCTGTTGGTTAATCCATTCCTTCTTACCACATCTCCAAACAATAACTGATCTGCCTTCTTTTATTGTAGATTATTTCACAATTTCAAGAGTTTCATGAAAATTAAATCATTATGTATAGCGTTCTTATATGTCTGGCTTTTCTCAGTCAATGAAATTATTTTGAGATTCATTTTTGTGGCACATCAATAGGCCATTACCATTTACTGCTGATAAATGTTTTGTATATATATGTAACATAATTGCTCCTTCATCATCTAATGATGGGAAATTCAGTTATTTCCGTGTCTTAAATATAACAAAGCTGTGTAGATATTTGCATATATAGGAAATACCTGGATAAGATAGTAGATATCTGTGTAATTTTTTATGAAACTGTCAAATTGTTTTCTGAAGCTGTTGTACCATTTTACATTTCTACTGCCAATATAGGAAAGGTCAATTTCTTCCATATTCTTGCCAGGATTTGGGGTATCCAGTCTATTAATTTTGTTTTTCTAAGAGATGTGCAGTGGGATCACATTAAAAAAAAATGTGTTACCCTAAGGGCTAATGAGGAGCACCTTTTCATGTGTTCGTTTAGCAGCTATTAATATATGTTAATTTTGAAGTGTGTGTTCAAAACATTTGCCCATTTTATATTGGGTTGTTTCTTTTATCATTGAATTTGGAGATTTACTTATTTATTTATTTATCTTTAATCTGAGATCTTACTCACCTTGAACTTCTGGGCTCCAACAATCCTCCAGTCTCAGCTTCCAGGGTAGGTTCAACTATAGCTGTGTGCTACACTGTCCAGATGAACTGGAGTGATTATTAGATTGTTTTTATTGAAGTCCTTTATGGTATATATGTTTATAAATACATGCAATATATTTTTCACAAATATTACCTTCCAGATTGACTTGTCTTTTTAGTCACTGGACGGTGCTTTGTAAAAATCAGAAATTTTAACATCAGTGAGCTCTAATTTATCATTTAAAAATATAAATTGTTTATTGGTATTGTATCTATCCCTGAAATATTTGCCTAACTAAAGATTTCTATAAAAGTCTAGAAATTTTATAGTCTTGCATTTTATCTGTAGGCCATTTAAGTTAATTATTACATGTGGTGTGACTGTGATTGTATGATGGCATGTGATAAACTGCAAAGCTAATTTAAAGTTTTGCATGCGGCATATGCATTTTCAATAGTCCTTCAATATTTTTTGAAAAGAGTGTCTTTTTGCAACTGAATTGCCTTTGCAACTTCATAAAAATATCTGTTGTCCATTTGTATAGCTCTCTAATCTCTTCCATTCACCTATGTGTCTGCCTTTACATCAATGTCACCCTGTCTAGTTACTATGACTCTATGCACCTTTTCGCTCTCTTAATAACTGGATATGTATGTGATGGTCCCCAACTTGCAATGGTCTAACTTACCATTTTCTACTTTATATTGGGTTTATCAGAATATACTGCATCCTAAGTAGAGGAGCATATGTATTTGAAAAAGTTATATCTTCCAAATATATCGACTATCTTATCATTATAAAATGTTCTTTAACTCTAGTACAGTTTTTTTCTTTTAAAATCTATTTGTCTGGTGTTACTTAGTATAGCCACCCACCCAAACCCCGCGCTCTCTCAACTGCTGTCACCAGGATTTAGCTTCCACAACTGGCACTTGGGAGGTAGCATGAGCAATTCTGAAGACCTGTTCCTCTGGAGGATAAAACTCTCCACTGGAGCAGAGGTAGAAGGATGATGGAGCCCTGTGATTTTGGCTGCCACAATCTGGAGCTGAATTTCTGCTTTGCTGAGACGGAGAGAAGGGAAGGAGTGGTGTAGGTTCAAGTGCTATACTGTGATTTTTATTACCGGATTTTCATGGAGTCCCTTGAATAGATTTTTTTTTCTTTTGCTTTGTGCTCTTAGAATCATTTTCAGAATCTTTAAATGGTTATGTTTTTTAAAAAATAATTTTTATTAATTTCCCTAGGGAGTGGGTCAGTGGAGTTCCTTATGTTGTCCTGGCCCTAGTCAGGCTCTGGAGTTTTATTTTATGCTAAAGGTTTTTATTTAAAAAAATAAAAATAAAAAGTAAAAGGGAAAACATGCACATGTATTCAATCTTGCTACTTTACATGGATTTCAGTTATATTATTTTCTTTTTTATTTGTATGTTTTGAATATTTTATGGTTTTAATAAAAAGGACACATTTGTGAAAGAGTGCTTATCACTTAAAGTGTCATAGCACTGGCTGAACTGTTTTGCATCTTCATTTATTGTATAAGATAGATCATTGTTTGACAGTATTGCTCCAATTATCATTAATCAAAAATAGGTTTTATTTACACATAACGCATCACTATCCCTGCTCCCTTGAGCCCTCCCTCACTCAGTCAAGTTTCCCGTTATCTACTCAACTCACTCCACAGTTATGAACTAGGAATTTATGTTTTTTATTATGTGGGCCCAGACTACTTTTCCAGACACATCTTCCACTGCTATTCGCACAGCTTCTAGCCTTTACAGAATATTAACATTCTGTGTACAGGCGCTACACTTTTATGTCTATCTATGGTTTGTATTTTCCCTCACCTTGAAATTCCTATTCTTCAGACTCTATCTGGAAAAAATAGTAATCATGTTCTAGGATGAGTTCAAATATTACGTTCATTGTGAATAAAATCAGTAGCTAGAAGTCCCTGATCTTCTCTGTATGCCTGGTGAATGGCACACCGTTACAAATTTAAGATACTGTCTTTGCAAAGAAAGCATTGTATCCTCATGAATACATGAAGTGCCTAAGAATAAGTGAATTAAACCCCAAATTGCAATGTCATAGCTAGCTTCTAGATATTTCTGAGAAATAGCTTATTTTCTTTTCTCCTGAACATTCAGGTTCCCACAAGGCTTTTCTCAACATTCCCCTTGGAAACCCTCTCACGCCACTTGCCACACTTCATACATGTTTCTCTTTCCTCTCTGCTTGTGCACAATGTTCTTCCTAAGACCAAATCATAGTCTATAAGGCTGAATTTATATTTTGTTCATTTTGACATTTGTAAAGGTGAGAGTACATAACTGATTTAATAAATTATGAAATGATTGAGGTTATTCTTCTTTAGTTTTTGTTATCTTCAGCACCAAGAGTCATGAAAAAAATATATTCTCAAAAAAAATTTACAGAATCTTCAGACTTTATGATTATTATTTTAATAGATAAATAACACATGAAGTTTTGTTATTTATTTTTACAATGTGGCATCTTGCATCATGTTATTTAATTGAATTTAAAAATGATTCCTCAGAGACTAATAAAATATTAAGAAGGGGTACACATGTATAGGATCCGGTGGAAATCGGGCATTGTGTTTTACCTGCAGTTTTTAAAACAGTTTTTAAAACAAATTTTATAAAAAGGAATCAAATTCACAAGGGTATATATGAGTCATACAAAACAAGGATAGCAGTTATAATATTGAATCAAGTAAATATTTTACTTGATTCTTCATGTATTATCTGTGACAAATATAAAATGTTTATTTTTGACCCAGGAGTTCAATGTTTCAGTGTTTTGCTTTTCCTTTAATCTTCAACAAAATATTGTTTAAAAAAGTTGTAGTAGCAAAACATGAGATAACGAATATAACAAACCATTTATTTCAAAGAACACTTTTCTCTAATTACCCTGATGCAATCTGAAATGGCGCCTTCATGTGTGTTCATCCAGCTGCCATGGTTCTAGGATTAACTGATTATAATAACTAGAAAAACTGATGTTCGTTCCTTCTGGTTAAAGGCAAAATATGAACCTGTATTAAGTCACTTGAGGATTTTCCTTTTATAAATCTCTTGTTTTAAAAATGAACTATAAGTACTTGCATTTAAGTTTCTTGAATATTAATAAACCTCAATGCTAAAAATACGCATTAAGAGATTTTTCTGAGCATATTAGGGACGCAGAGAGAAATTCATAGCTTCCTTCTTAGTTAAATATCTCTCCCCCCCCATTTATTTTTCTACTCCTTTCTTCTTTTCTTCACAAGTATCTCTAACACAAAATTGAAATTGCTGATATATTTCAAGCGACTTTATAATTTTCAGAGAAAGAGAAATAAATTATGTCTGCTTTCTTTAAAAATGTAGTCTTAACACAGACCAGCATTGCCTGTATGATTTATTATATATAATGCCGATGACAATATTTGATGTTGCGTGTGGAATGTGCGTGGATACTGAATTGTGCGTGTATTGACGCAGGGTAAATAAGATGAAGCAGGTTATTCTCATCATTTAAACACATGCTACATTGTATGTGTATATGAAAAAAACTAGGGGAATTGTGTTTATTTAAATGGCAACAATTTAGAACAATGTAGTTATTTCACTTCTTTTCTTTTATCATTTACCCTTATAATTTTTCATACAGAACTCAAATATCATTTAAAAGATGATATAATTTCAAGTAATGTAAACATGAGACTCTATTACTTTATGAAGAGTATCAAACGTGCTCATGTTTTGTTCTTCAAAGGTAAAATTCAATTTATATTCATTCCATATGCCTTTATAAATAAATAAAAATGAAGATTGAAGGGTTTCCCCCATCTCTCTCTTCACCTCTCCCCCTTGCTAGATTTGTGTTTTATCTTTTGTATGAGTGTGTAAGTGTTTATATATTGTTTTCACATTAGTATTGAGTACATTTGGTACATTTTCTTTCCATTCTTGAGATACTTTACTAAGACAAATGTATTTCAACTCTATCTAAGTAAACATAAAAGATATAAAGTCTCCATCTTTTTATGGCTGAATAATAATCCATGGTGTATGTATGCTATAGTTTGTTAATCCATTCATGGGTTAATGGGCATTTGGGTTTTTTCTATGACTTGGCGATTATGAATTGAGATGCAATAAAAATTCTGGTACAAATGTCTTTGTAGTAAAATGATTTTTGTTCTTTTGGATAGATACCAAGTAATGGAATTGCAGGATTTGATATTCACAGAACATCAGAGCAGGTTTTATTTTTGCCATATTATAAATAAAAATCTACCAGACTCTTAATAAGTAATTGACGTATACAGGAATCAAACAGTTAATGCATTTTTTTAGGACTTAAGCCAAAATCATATTATTCCCAGTATAATTATCTCCCCATCATATTACAGCATTGTGATGAATTCAGTAAGTATTTCAAAGCTTGTAGGTAATTCAAAAGCATCTTCATCCTCAAATCAATTCTGAAATTTAATTTTAGAATGCCTATTTCTCAGAAGTGGAACTGTAACTAAGAGAACATAAGTTATTTGCCCAAGCAGTTAGTAGTGGTCAAAAACTATGCAGGTGTTTAGGGCTGCAAAATGTGTATGGTACAGCTTTTCTGTAGCATCAGTTCACTGGAAAAGTAGGAGGTTATAAAACTGGAAATTGCATAGGCCTATAAACGAGTCTTAAATTCTTTCATTAAATCTGAGCTATGAGCAGAGGCAATCACGCCGATGAGAGAGTGGCAGAAATTTATAGCAACATATAGAATATTAACATAAGGATAAGTAACTTCAGATTAACATACTTCGTGCGTACTTGATAGGTACCATAAAATGTTCATTAAAGCACTACCAGCCAACATTTAATAAGTAACCAAATGTACATGAGTATTACACCAGGCTTTACTCATGAATTTTTTTCAGTAAAGTGGGTATTAAGAAGTATTTAGCTATAAATATACATTTGGAGTTGTCAAGATAACTATATTGATTTAAAACTGCACAAATCATTGATGACTGAGTTATTTTCAAAAAGTGAAGAAAAGGCAAAAAAAGAGATAAGCAAGCAAAAGAAAATATAACTAAGGCTACTTGTTTGATCACTTATTGTGACTACTATCATGGAGATGTTAATTTTTTTTTTTATCCAAACTTCTCGAACTTTGAAATAATATCTAAAAGGCATGACTACTAAAATTTTTCAGAAATCTGAAGGTATACAGCCATAATAGCAATGATTTACACACATTCATGTTTTGACTTACTATTCCACTCTTTTCTATAAATATATGTCTATGTGTATTATAGAGTTGTGTGTCTGTGTGTCTAATCACTCTCCATTCTTCAACTTAGGAACTATATATATCACAGATAGAACCAACGATAAAAGACGGGTAGGATTCATTATGGTGTTAAAATGGCTCAAAAGATTTACTGTGCATTCCTTATTATTTCCTTTACCAGGTATTTATTTTCTACTCTCTCAAACTTTCATTGAGTCGCTTGTTAACTAAATAGCCATCTTATTTTTCTTTCTTTTTTTTTTTTTAAACCACTTCTGAATTATCAAGAAATAAATATCCATCTTTAAATAAACTATCATTAAATACTCAGATGAGGCCGGAATCTTTTATATGACCTCACGTCATCATGTACCTTCATATATCCATCATACTTATAATTTTCCATTTATTCTGTGATAATTTAATTAATATTTTAATTGCTTGATAATGTGAAATTTTGCTCCACTTTTATCTCATGGTGCTGAAGGTAATGCTGGAATACTATATATATTGACAAATATTTGTTAAAGTTGAATAATTAGTGGTAATTTTTAGTTTGTCTTTCTCTTCTCTCTGAAACATTATAATGAACATTTTTAATAAGTTAAATTTATTTTCAACTTAAATTACATATATAAAGAATATATATAATATATATGCATATATATTTTTTTCAGACTGTGTCTCTGTGTCCCAGGCTGGAGTGCCTTGGTGTCATATCTCACAGCAACCTCAAAATCCTGGACTCAAATGATCTTCCTGCCTCAGCCTTCCAAGTTGCTGGAATACAGGTGTGCATCACCACACCTGGCTAATTTTCTGTTTTAAGTAGGGGGTCTCACTCTTGTTCCGGCTGATCTTGAACTCCTGTGCTCAAGCAATCTACCCATCTTGATCTCCCGGAGTCCTAGGATTACACACATCTTCCTGATTTTCTTTTGGGGAGGAGGGCCCTTTCTGCTAGTAAGTGAAGTTGTGGAAATTTGAGCATTTTCTGCAAGAATATTTCATTGTTCATTCTTGGGCCGGGTTTTAATGGCTGTACAATGTCAGCAGCATGTTTTTTATGCTTCTTATTTCCTAGATTGCAGATAAAGAGTTGTGTTCATGAACTCACGTCTCCCATGGCAGCCTCACAGGCGACTCTGGTGGGTTAGTTCTTGAATTTCATAAAATTTGTTTAAAAATACCGTCTGCATTTCCAATGATTTTGTATCCCATCCCTTTGTATTAAATTCCTTTTTGTTTAAAATAATTCAAGTAGTTTGTTTCCTGCTCTAAATTATCACTAACATGAAACTTGTGTGGACTTCCATTACCGTCTATCTTTCTTCCCTCTTAACTTTTCTCTTATGTATTAGCAGATTCAAGAGGAGCAGTTCCTAGGAAAGGCAAATATTATTCTCATCTCCCCAAATGATGTGCAAAATTCAGCAATAAGCTGAATCAATCAGCATAAATTTCAGGTTAATTTCAATATTTTCATCTTCATCCATTCTTCTCACCTAATAGCAATTAAGAATTCAGGGCAAAATTTAAACACTTAAAAAAGAGCCAAAATGATTTGTATTAAATATTTTGAAAAAGCATTTAGTCTTCAGACTATTTCATAGCATTTATAATCTCAATATGATATTATGAAACAGATTGCAAATTGCGTATAATGTTAAGGTATGGTTTATGTTGACTGCTTAACTTAGAGAGGATTCAAGGTTATTCTATTGTACATGTTACTCTCACTTATTTTATTCAAGTATGTACATACTATTTTTTAGATGTTCGTGGAAGTGAATGGCTTGTATCTTGAATACTGGTAATTATACCTTAAGGGTTTCTGGGCTACTCCATGACAGAACTCTCTGGGAACATTAATAATGATAATTAAAAATTAGTTTGGTCCTTTATTTTCTGACATTACTGTCGCCATAGGTTGGATTTATGAACAGTGTAAATGTGGATAACCAAGAAGTATTTATGGAGATTCTGGTATATGGGGTGCTGATGGTCCTGTCATAAACAAAACAGACATAGACCAGGCCTCATAGGAATTAAATTTTAGCAATGATGATAGACATTTAGTTTTATTATTTGTTGTTATGAGAGAGGAATTTACATTAATGTTTAATGATATTGGGAGCCTTTAAATATCAAGATCACGGGCCATTTAGGCTGTAGTTTTAAAAAATGAGAAAAGTATCATTGAGTGAATGAGAAGAGAAACTTCCCCAAGCACAGGGAATAGTGTATGCTACAAGTAGATTCATTTTGAAAAGAAATGTGGTAACTTTTAACAATAGAAGAGGGCTTAATAAAGCTATGTTACATATAGATCACAGGATGGAGTTAAATAATTCAGTTATAAAAAACCATGTGAAGCTATTAGAGATTCCAGGGAAAGAAGTACCTTATTCAGATTTGGATTTTAGAAAATGTCTGTGCATGGAACATTGATCAGAGGAAATTTTTGGAAAGTGTGATTATGAGGCTATCGTGAGTCCGAGATAAAGGTGATGACCAGCAGCAGGGTACTGGCTATGATGTATCAGCTGGAAGATGACAGAAAAATGAATAAATGTTATTCAGAGTTCTATTTCCCCATAAATTGCATCAAAGGACCATATCAGCTTTGATCTCTAAGGTAACTGAATCATATTTTTTTCAGAGTAATATTATGTGTATTAATCAAAATATGAAAAGCTGATTTATATGTGTTATGATGTGGCTCAACTTCAATACTGAGATAAGAATTTCCAAACTTATTTCACTGGAGAATAGAAGCAAAAATAACAAAAATAAGGGCAGGTGCCTTAATCACTAGCTTTTTTCAGTTTTGTAGTAATATGATTCTTTTTTGTTCAACGTGTAGGGAGAAGGAAACCCCTTTGGCTTTTCTGATTTATTGAAACTTTTGAAATCTAACCAGCTGGGTTAAGATTGTTGGAAGCCTAGGGTTTCTAGGGAGTTTGTGTATTCTAGCATGGAGACTTTGCCTGTCAGACATCTCAACTACAGCGAAGGGTAACACCAGCGTGACAGAAATTGTACTTGCTGATGCTTATAATGCCGCTGGGATGAGATGTCTAATGCAAACATCAGCACAAAATTCCTTCCCTCAGTAATCTGTTTTTAATATCAATGTTTTCAGGAAACTAGGCAGTTTTTCCAATGTATTTTTTTCCTGAAAGTTCCAATTAACCACATACTTAATGAAAAATATTGAGACCATATTTGAGCACTTTTAGTTTACAGCAATCAATCTGCCTGCTTGCTTACACAATACGTTCTCTTTTTCCTTAATAGGAATAAACAACTTGTATATAGTCACATTATAATCATTGATATCTTTGCCAGAGACATACTTACTGCTGTTTTCCCAAGTCCATATATTTCTAGTGTTAGAAGGTTGTTGGAGTTTATAAGGATGCTGAGTACCTTTCCCCTTGTGTGGAGAATTCTAAATAAGTCTCTGAAATGAAGTATCTCACGTCATATACTCTGGGGTGTCTGGTCACCATGACAGTAAGGAACAACTAAGAAAACAGAAGTTGAAAGCAAAGACCTGGCTTTTAAATTTAAGAAAGTTTTAATTCTGTCAAGATTTAAAAAGCAAATATTTGTAGTTAGTTTAGAAAATGAGAATGAAAGATGATAAGATGGAAAGTTCTTCCAACCATGGTATAATTTGCTGGTCTCCCTTCATTTTTCAGCCATGTCTAATCGTGGACTTGAGGTTCTGTCTGAAGATATTGATGCAGATTGCCTTTTCTGCCGTCAAGAAGATGGGTGTGGTTTAAGATGAGGGTGAAGTACTGGAATGAAAACACCAAATGCTGGCCACGCGGCGGAGCCACAGAAACTCTCATCTATTGCTATTGGAGTGGCAAATGGTGCAGCCACTTGGGGACACAGTTTGCTAGTTTCTTACGCAATTAAACAAACCCTCATCATATGATCCAGGAATCATAATCTTTGATATTTACCCAAAGGAGTTAAAAATTGTTTTATAACAATTTATACATGGATGTTTATGGCAGCCTTACTCACAATTGCTAAAACTTGAAAGCCAACAAAATATCTTTCAATAAATGAAGGAATAAATAAACCAATACATTCAGGCAATGGGATATTCTTTACAGTAAAAAGAAATGAGTTCGCAAGCCAGGGAAAGATACGCAGGATCATTAAACACATATTGCTAAGTGAAAGAATCCGATCTGAAAAGACTAACAATTGTGTGGTATCAAGTATGTGACATTCTGAAAAATGCAAAACTGTGGAGAGAGTTAAAAAAAGTAAAAAGTAGAGTATCTGCTGGCAGCTCGTGTGGCTCAAGGAGTAGGGCGCTAGCCCCACACATTGGAGGTGGTGGGTTCAAACCCAGTCCCAGCCAAAAAACTGCAAAAAATAAAAGAAAAAAGTTGTGTATTCGCCAAGGGTAAGGAAGAGAAAAATAGAAGGACCTTCAGGGCAGTAAAACTACTCTGTGGGATACCATAATGGTGATACAGGACATTATACATTTGTCCAACCCCATAGAAGTTACGCCAATAATAATGAACCCTAATGTAAAATACCGACTTTGGATGATCATGATGTACCCATGTAGGTTTATCAATTGTAACCAATATACCGATCTGGTGGGGGTTGTTAATTACGATGGAGCCTGTGCATGTAGAATCAGGGGATATACGGAAAATCTCTGTACCTTTTGTTCAATTTTACTCTGAACCGGAAACTACTTTAAATAATATTGTCTATTAAAAACACAGAAAAAATAAATGAAATCTGGAAATTGAGTAGAAGTATCTCTAAAATTCAAGTATGGATACCTGTGGTTGAGATGTAATTCATTATAAAATAGTCATCAAGTTAGTAAGGCAGCAGCTGTTATACAGAGATACACTGATACTCTCTGCATACAATTTGTAGACTCACTTTTTTGTTAAAAAGATTATTCCACTACATATTTAATCACTTTTAATAAATGTTCTGATTCTCAATTTTATAAATCTCTTAGTTGCATCTCTTAGTCAAATGCTTTTATGGAGAGATCATAAATTAGATGGATATACTTGAAAATAATAGAGAAATATTTTAGAATGAACATGAAAGTCAAGAAAACAAAAGCCCTCACCAAATGTTCATTGAGTAGTCTCCAATCTTTTGGAGGGGGGAGTGTTCTGTCTTTTGCCTTCTGTATTTATATTGCTTTTGCTATTTTTCCTCCATTGTTCAAGACAACTATAGTATCATGGCTATGGGTACAATTCTTTTTCAGCTGAGGTACCTGCTAAGGTCTCTGAAATATGTCTGCTATAGGTCTCTGTCATTATTCATGCTTCCCGTTTGAAATTGGCTGTATTTTATAAACTCTGACTTTATAAAACAGAGGGAATAACTTACAGACTCAGTGCTACTGAAATTTTCCATACTTTATGGCTCCAGTGCGCTTTCAATCAAATTTCTTTGTTAGTTAATTCACACTAGCAGGTACAAATATAAGATGGGACTTTCAAAAGGGCAGAGAATATCTGTAAATGGTTTATCAGTTCTGATGCAAATCTAGACATTACTAGATATGAAATATTGTGGTGAGCGTGACGTGTACTCCGCCTTGAAGCACAGAGCTCTTACTTTAAAATATCATGTCAAGCTCTAGCTTTAAAATGTCATAAAAGTTCAATATTTCATATCTTTTTATACTATTTTATATTTTACTTTATTATTATTTCATAATGTAAATGTAATGAATTTATTTTCTCCAACCCCATAAATCTTGCCAACTCTCCTGATGCTTATGTTAGCATGCCATGAAAACTGTATCACTTTTTATATTATGTCATGATGTCAAAAAGTTCAGCAGCATAGAACAAAAGACTGATGTATTTAGAGACATTCTTACATCAATCAGAGCTATCAGGTGGCTTGGGCATGATAACAAATATTTTCAAATTAACACAAGAAATTATTTAAATATATTTTAAAAATATATTTTTAACCAAGAGACTCTGGAAAAGATGAATTGATGAAATGTTGTTTTACACTGTTTCATCCTCCAGTTTAATACTGCTATTTACATTGTGCTTAGCAAATACTCATTTTTCCATGATTCCATACTGTAGCACCAAAAACACAAATATTTTAGTGATAAATATGGCAATATATTTATAGAACACGTATGTTTAAAACTATAAAAATTGCTGAGAGGAACTTAAAAGATCTAGATGGAGAGAAACCCCGTGTTTGTAAATTGTATAACTTATTATTGTCATGATGCCAGTGCTCCCTGACAAAGTAAGCACTGTTTTGTTGTTGTATTTGTTTTTGTAAAATGTGGTGGGATGATTCTAAAATTTATATAGTGATATAAACTTGGAAAACTTACATTACCTTAATTCATGTCTTCTCACAAATCTGTAATCAAGGCAGTGTAGTATGGTGTTAGCACAGCAATGAAACAGAATACAGCAGTGGTCCCCAACCTTTTTGGCACCAGAGACCATTTGTATAGAAGACAATTATTTCATGGATTGGATGGGTGAGCCTGTTTTTAACAGGCTAGGAACAGGTACTGACCCATGGTCCAGGTGTTGGAGACCAAGGGAATAGAGAATACAGAAATCAATTCATATACCCATAGTCAATTGATTTATGCCAAAGTTGCAAAGGCAGTTGACTAGAGATAGGACAGTCTTTTCAATAAATGGAACTGGAACAACTCTAAATCGATATGCAAAACAATTAACTTTGATTAACGTTGAGCAACATAGGCAAAAGTCAGGGGAAAATGGGGCATAGCCCTAAAGGTTAAATGAAGGCAATAAAATACTTAGAAAATATGACAGAAAAATTAAAAAATTATGTGGCTTTGGATTAGCTGATGAATTTCTTAGATACGATAATATAACCAACAATCCCAGAAGTAACACATTTACAAATTTGGCTTTTTCAAAATGAATGTTACGAGATTGAAAGGGACAAACTACATTCAAATCACACATCTGATGAAAGGCTTCAATCTAGAATGTGTTCTGAAATCTCAAAACTCAAGGATAAAAGAATATATTCAGCTTAAAAGCAGGAAAATATTTGCACTGACATTTCAAGGAAGATAAGCTGATGGCAAGTAAGAATGGGAAAGGTACTCAACTACAGTGTCCACTAGAGAAATTCAAACGAAACTCACAATGATATACTGCTAAAACCTATGAGAATGACTGAAATTAAACATGTTGACCTCTTTTGAGAAGGGTGTGCATTAACCGGAACTCCTATAAACTATAGGACTAAAAACTGGTACAACCACTTTAGAAAACATCTCAATAGTTTCTAAAGAAGTTAAACATTCACCTGTATGATCCATTAATTCCACAAATAAGTTTTTACCCAAAGAGGAAAAACCTTGTACATAGATGTTCATAGTAGTTTCAGTTATAAATGGAAAGAACCTAAAGAAAGGCCCGTCAACATATGAATGAATAAACAAACTCTGATACATCCATTAAATGGAATGCTACTCAGCAATCTAACTGCATGACCTCTTTTGATATGCACAAACGCATGGATGAATCTCAAAATAACTGTATTGAATGATAGAATTTATATTTAAAGAAATACTATATGATTCAT
This sequence comes from Loris lydekkerianus, assembly GCA_963574355.1. NCBI lineage: Eukaryota > Metazoa > Chordata > Mammalia > Primates > Lorisidae > Loris > Loris lydekkerianus. Next base: position 26,403 of record CAUYPK010151064.1, on the reverse strand, counting down.
TTACATAAAATTCTGGGGATTTTTGTTTTTGTTTTTGTTTCTTTTTTAGTCTCACTTTGTTGCCCTGCTAGAATGTCATGATACCACACTCCCAGAAGCCTCAAACACTTGGGCTTGAGCAACCTTCTTGCCTCAGCCTCTGGAGTAGCTGGGACTACAAGCTACACTATTTTAGCAGAGACAGGGTCTCGCTCTTGCTCAGGCTGGTCGGTAACTCCTGAACTCAAGCAATCTGCCAGCCTCACCTTCCCAGAGTGCTAGGATTATAGGAGTGTAAGCCACCACACCCAGCCTACATAAAATTCTAAATAATTTAAGTTTACTTTTAGTGACAGAAAATAATTTAGTAGTTGCTTGGGTGTAGAAGGGAATGACAAGGGTGGAAGGAAGGTTTATAAAAGGACAGAAATTCTAGAGGGGATGATGCATATATTCATATAATGGTTTTATATTGATTATGGCATCAAATTTTATCGTAGTGTTTACTTAAAAATGTTCAATTTATTATATGTCAATGAAGCTCTATTCTTTAAAAAAATAAAACACATGTTGCTAGTGACTTTCACATTAAAAATTACAGCTATTGAAGTTGTTCTTTCTTTCAAAGTCTGCTCTCATCACTCTATTATATATATATTTTTAATTTTTATCTCTTAAGGAAACAAGATTTTATGGACCCACCTTTGTTATTTTCTCTGATTTCAGGAATTCCTTCTTACACAACTAAACTTTCCAAAATAATGCTTCTGGTATGTCATATCAATTGGAATAAACTTCAATGTATCCGCTTGGGTACAGTTTCTTTTTATATAGCTGCAAACATCAGAACTGTGAGAATTCTTAATAATATTATAATTTATTATCTTCATGTTATATATTGAGAAACTGATGTCTGGAGGGACCATGGCTTACTCTATGTTACCCATAAAATTGATGGTATTTCTAGAGTACAGTTCTCTGGATTCCTTGTTCAATTTTTATTTTAGATTCTGTTTTTGTTTACTATCTCGCACAGGTTCCATTATATCCTATTCTTGCTGTCTTTTACATTTTCTTTCAAATCCAGCTCTTTTCTACCTACCCAACCTTATTTATCCTTGACCTCTAAAATTTACTTCTTTCTTCTGTATTGTAAATGCTCTTGTCTTCACTGGTTTTAACATGATTGTCCTTGACACATATTGTGGATAAACATTATCTTTGTGTGCTGTGTTTTTTCTCCAAACTTCATTCTGTTTCCTCCTTGACTGCTCATTTTTTTCATCTACAATCATGTTTTCATGTAGGCCAATGTAAAATGCTACTAATTTCCTAAAATAATATTTTCTACCCCATTTCTGTAATACTAGTGTTGTAGTCAGATACTTGGCAGCCCAGATATACTCAATTATTCAACCTCATTTTTAGTTAGGTGCAACTACATGACTCAGTCTTGATTTGGTCTGTTTGGGCTACTGTAACAAAATACTATAATCTGAGTGGTTCATAAATGACAGAAATTTATTTTTCACAGTTCTGGAGGCTAGGAAGTCTAAGTTCAAGACTCTGGAAGACTTGATATCTAGCGAGGATCCCGATCTTTTATGAGCATTTCTTCCTACTGAGCCCTCACACAGTAGAAGGGGATAGTTTACTCTCTGTAGATTCTTTTTATTTTTCTTGCCTTTAGTGTTTTTTATTGAGGTAAAATATACATGTATAATTTACTGTCTTCAACATTTTTAAAACTTTTTTATTTATTTTTTGAGGAGATAGATATAGTTAGAGGCGGTCTTACTTTTTTTTTCCTTTTACTAAGTCATATACACACAGATCATGAATACATTTATGAATTTGTGGGGTACAGTGTGTTTTTTTAATACAATTTGGAATGCTTACATCAAAGTAATTAATATAGCTTTCACTTATTTACTTAATTATCATGTTAAGACATTTATGTTCTATGTTAAGACATTTATGTTATGTTACTTGGCAGATTTGACTTGTACCCTTGCAATATGCTCCATAGATGTGGTCCCATCATTTACCGTATCCTTTGGTGGCATTAAATGCATTTGTATTCATTTTCCCCTTCATCATTCCCCCCAAAGTATAAGAGATGGGGCATTAATCTCCGCTCATGAGGGCTCCTCCTCATAGCCTATCTCCTTTGAAAAGACCACCTCCTAATACTATCACCTTGGTGTTAGGATTTGAAGATATGAAATTTGATGATAGAAACAGTCAAACTATGCAAGGCCTCACCCATAGAATTGCAAATGTCTCACTTCTTGATCGTACATATGGTACTTGTTTTCCACAAACAATTTTCTCTTCACTCCAGCTGTTGTATCCATATATATTCTTTCTATTGTGTCAGAGTTTTAAATGATGCTTTCATGTTGATGATAATGGGTGTTAAGCACACATTTAAAAATTGGAACATCTTGTTAAGTATTAAACACATACCCATATACTCGAGTATAAGCCGAGTATTTTTGGCACAAAATTTGTGCTGAGTTCGGGTTTTTCGGCACAAATTTTGTGCCGAAAAAACTCGGCTTATACTCGAGTATATATGGTATTTAAAAGTTGGAGCATCTTAGTAAGACTCTAAAGATTGGACAAAAATATATTCTGGACTTCCTAAAGCATCCCCTACTTCCACCTTCTGTTTAGAATAAACTTTGACGTCCATGAATGAACTTGATCAATGTCAGAATTTCTCTGCAAACAGATGCTGATGGATTAGGGAATATTTTGGTGTTTTATTTTCCCTAGTTATTGCAGAGGGGAAAAGGATGCTAATCCCTGCATGCCAAATCTTGGACCACTGGAGGGTCAATGCCAATATGGAGTTACAAGAGAGTGAGAGATACTTAAAAGTGTTGATATATATCCTCCAGAGCTCGAAAGGTAAAAGCCTGGTGCCCATGTTGTACAAGAGAGTCAATATTGGGAAGTTAACCTGAGTTCCCCGAGATCCCAGCAGTGAGAGCTGCAGTGGAAGCCAGCTGTTCTTCATAAACATCAGTGCAAGGATACTGAACCCGTAGTCAAATACTGTAAACTCAAACCGTATTAGATCCTTCTTGAAATGGCCCTGACCAAGAAGCATGCCTGAAAGGGTAAAGTGTAGGCAAGATGTTTATTTTCTAAAAATAAGGTTCCATAATTTTTTGATGGCTCTTTATATAAAATCTTTTTCTTGCTTTTTAAAACAATGAAATAGAATATATAGTAATCACTTATGGGTGTATGTACAACATAGTATAGTTTAACATTTAACTTGCAAATTAAAGGTTATGTTGAATAAGACTGATATTTGATTATAAAAACAATTATATCAAATTTCTATTTTGAAAATGATGTTGATTCCCAATATAAGAAGAGAATTCACACTCACATCTCAATGATGATCTCATAGTAGTAAAAAGCTTTCACTAGAAACAGAATTTGTGAATTCCAGTTAATACATATTTTATATTTTCTTTAAAAATGAATCTATCATCCTGTTTCCACTTTTATGTTTTTGATACATGACACAAATGATAGTCAATTGTTAGAAGATAAATAGTTATTTCTAAAAGAGAAAGCACATGAAATTAGAAATCATTCTGCAATACTTTTTTTTTTTTATGTCATTCACAGGAGAATTATGAAAGGTGGTTCAATAAGAAAGAGCTTGTTGATTCTCCGGTCTGTGGAATTCCATTGGCTTCCCATCTTATGTTGATGCTAATATCTTGGCAAGATGCTTTACATAGAAACCATGGACATAATTTAAGTTTGAAATTTTATTTCTGAGCCAAGTCATGAAACATTGTGACTCCCAACCTTATCACCAACATAATGGTAAACACTAGATGTGTAAATGTGAAATAAACATTTTAATCTCATTAATTTTTTGAGATCATGATCAGTATTGTAAAGATATTGTTTTAGTTAATTATATTGTATTTCAGACAATGTGGAAACATGTTTTACTCCAACTGTACAAAGATTATAGGGAATAAGATGCCATATGAAGTTTATGTTCCACAGCATGCAATTTATTTTAATAACTAACCATCTTTTAAAATAGAAAGAGGAGATACCAACATTTAAAGAGTAAAAATTTTGGATAAAACTCTTACAAATGAATACATTGCCCAAATGTTAGCTATTTCTGTATAAGCACCCAAGCTGGTCCATAGAAAGTAATAAATAAATATGATTTTAATCATTTCTTTCTGCATTCATCATTGCATTGACTGACCACTATGTGCTAGAAAGTGAGCTTGATATTCAGAATTCTATAGTAAACATATAGTCAACTATGGGAAACAAATAATTCTCAGTTCATTTTGTTCTGCTGTAACAGAATATCACAGGATGTGTAATTAAGAATGATTAGAAATTCAGTGGCTTGTTGTTCTGGAGACTGAGAAATCTAAGACCAAGTGCCCTAACGTCTAACAATATTGGAGCCTTGAATGCTTCCTTCTCACATGGTGGAAGGAGGGCAGGCAATGTGTGGGCTGAGCCTTCATGGCTTAATCACCTCTCACAGGTCCCTTCTCTTAATACTGTTACAGTGGCAATTAAATTGCACATGTGTTTTTGGGGAAACATTCAAACCACAGGAAAGTATTACTAAAAAATATGTTTAAGTGAATGATCATGGAATGACACATACAAGGAGAGAAATATATAGATCAATGAAAACATAGCATAGGAGTGGAAAATGTACCAGTGAGGTAGGAAAGAAAGAGTTCCCTGAAAAAATAATGACTATATTAGATTTAAAGTGTAAGAAGTCATTTATTAGACACAGGGAAGCTTTGTGACAGACTGATGTATAGAAACTGTAGTGGACACAATGGGACGTTCTTGAAAAAACAAAAACAAACACACAAACACAGCTTGAAATGTTTATGGGGCTTAAAAAATTTTCTCAGTATAGTGCCTTCTGTACTGCAAGAAGAGTAGGTTAGGGTGGAATTGCCAAGTCGCTTATAGTCTTTGATTTTTCAGATATGCTGTGGTTCTGGCGCTACTACCTTGTAAACATTTTATGTTGTATACATTCCCTTCCTTGTATACAGTGATTAGCAGCCAGGGGAGGTCTATGGGAAAGTTCCCTTAATCATTTGGCTAGTGGAATTCACCTGATGATTTTATTATCTATTTTAGTTTACATAAAATAATCAAAGTGCTTTTGTTTATTTTTGCTTATAGTATTTTTTTTTTTTTTCTTTTAGTGTGATACTTCTTGAAGCAATCTCCAGGATGAAGTCCAGGCTTTGTCTTGCTTATCTCACAATATAAAATGATTTCTCTCCTCCCACCTTTCTCATTTTTTCTGAAGGAAATCATGCAATCCTTGGTGACTGTTTTTTTTCCTTTTGCCTTATAAAATGCATCTTCCCAGTTAGCCTTTCCTCAGGGGCAAACGGTGAGGGTCTTCCCCTCTTTCTTGAATTTCACAAGCTGAGTGATGAGATTTCTCCTGTGAGAAGGTGTATTGATATCTTTTCTCCACTTTCCTTCTTATATAATAAGTAAAGGCTATAGCTGTTCACAACTTCCATCGGCCAGAAGAATAATTTCTTCTACCCTTTGTAGAACCTCCTTGTAAATCCGTAGCATCCACCGTACTGGCAGCTCTGTCCACTCTTCCCATAAACTTCCCATAACTGTCTTTTTCATTCAAATTGAATAGGTTGTGTCTTTGTACAACTAGTGCTCAACTGTCTTTAGGGCCACTGGATGTACTCAGCATTGTCACTAACCTCTCTCTAGTCATGGAACGACAGTCACACACACACAAAGTCTTGGATGTCTTCTGACATCAGAGCGGAGCAGAAATGATCCAACGTAGGATCAGAAAGGGTTTTAATAAAGTATGTTTTTTTGTTGTTTTGAAGTAAAAGTTGATCCATAGGGCTTAGAAGGCATTTATAATTCAGAAGTGTTATCTAAGAGTCTGGCTTAGTTAGACTGGGTGTCACTGACAGCAGAGGACAGGATATAGATGTCTGTGGTCATGCTGGTAGAATCAACCCACCTAAATAGCCAATGATGTGTTTCCACTGTCCTCAATCTGACTCATTATGTGTCTCCCTCTGCTGTGGATGTAGCATGGTGTTTCCACACATATCAACAGTAGTATAAGAATTACCAAGGCTACACTGATACACCAACGGAAGTGTGGTCAACACTGGTAAGGCAGGGACTTGTCAGGTAAGGAAGAAGAATTAACACAGGAAAGGGTAAAATTGGAGGTCATCTTCACTAAGCAAAGAGGATCTGATTGTACCCTCAGTATCACCCAATCAGTATTACTTGATCCAGGGAACAATTCGTTCCAAATCCTTGGTGTTGGATTTTCCGTAAGAGACAAGGAAAGGAAAAATTGCCTGGTGATTTTTCTTTGTTGTGGGAAGCAATTCCAGGGCTCTCACTAAACAGGTTTGAATTTTTCTGTGCAAACTGGTAATTGTGGTTGTGCCCACTGTGAGTATCTACACCAACAGAGGTCACTCTGTCTATATGTGTGGTCTCTTCATTTCTTGTGGCTTTAAATATGGTGTACTTACACGGTAGGAGTGTAACTTTAATGCTGTCAGGACCATGCACAGTATTTCTAAACCACTTGGTGAATCACTTTCCTCCAAGTTCTCTCAATAGCATTTGTTTGAAACTTATCTGACATGCAAAGAAACAGAAAAATGGAGTCTATTCAATATAATGAGAAAAATCAACCAAACTATATTCCATATATTTAAAATGTTAGTGGAGAAATATTACATATTTTTTAAAATACTAATATGGAAATAATAGAGATAAAACTGCAATACACATATTAAATGTAAGTGGTCTAAAAAGAAAAAAAGGAAGAGATAGAAAAACCATAGTAGAAAACAACAAAAAATAATACATTTTTGCCTTTAAACAAAACACTTTAAATATAAAGATAAAAATAGTTTAAATGCCAGACGAGCACTATCAAAAGACAACTGGAGGTTGTCCAACTGGAGGTTGTCCCCTAAAATCGATTTTAGGGGAAAGAATATAATTAGAGAGTAAGAGGAAAAAGTTAAGCACTTATGTATCTAATAAGACAGCTTCAGAATAACAGAATTTCAGAATATATGAAACAAAGTATGATAGAATTTAAAGAAAAAATAGACAAATTAATGACATCTAGAGATTTTTAACAATGCTTTCAAAAAATTTGATAGGATAAATAGCTAGAAAATTAGCACAGATATATAGTAGTTGACTTGAATGACACTATCAAACTAATTGACTTAATTTAACTTTTAGAATAGTCCACTCAGTAAGAGAATAATATGGTTTCTTCTGATGCTAAGCACATACAATTATTTGAGAAGTATTCACATTTCTTCAATTATCTGGAAGAATTTGTGCACACAATACTTTTACCAAAATTGACCATAATTAGGCCAGATAACAAGTTTCAATAAATTTAAAAGTATTTAAGTACACTAAGTATGTTCTGTGACTGTAGCAGAATTAAATTAGATATTAATGACAGAAAATTTTCTTAGAAATCCCTACATAGTTGCAAACTAAACAACCACTTCTAAATAACGTATGGGTCAGTGAGAAAGCCAAAATGAAATTAGGAAATTAAAAAATATTTTGAATCAAATGTAAATGAAAATATAATATTTTAAAATATATGAGATGCCACAAAACAGTGCCTAAGGAAAATTTATTTGAGAAATATTCACATTTCTTCAATTATCTGGATTATACTGCTAAATTTCTATATTAATAAAGAATGATGATCAAAATAAAAATAGATTGCTTTTAAGAAAGTCAATAAAATTGATTTTAAACTTCTAACCAGATTAATTAGGAAAAAAGATATGACATATCATGGATGAGAAAAATGATATTAATACAGAATTAATTTTTATAGAAATTAAAAGAATAATAAAAGAATGTTATGGGCAACTTTATACCAAAAAAAACTTACTGATTTGGATGAAATCTATCTGTTCTTTGAAAGAGATAAACTACTAAAGCTTACTCAAGAAGAAATATATAAATTGTAGAGTGCTGTATATATAAAAATAATTACATTTGTAGTAAAAAATTTTTCAACAAATAATGTTTTAGGTCCAGATTACTTCACTGGTGATTTCTATACCATATGTGATGGAGGAATAATACCAATTCTAAATAAACTATTCCAGAAAATTGAAAGAAGTGAATATTTTTCCATATTCCCTGGATTTATGTGTCTGTAGACAGCATCATTTCAGGAAACCATAGACAACACACCTCCTGAAGGTAGTTGTAAAGTTCTACAACATCACCACCAATGACAAATAAAATACAATATGTTAAAACAAACAAACAACAACAACAATAACAAAACCCCTCCACGATGATCACACGGGTTTTACTCAGGAATGTAGTGTAATATACCATGTTAAATTACATTAAAAATCATCTCAATAGGTATAAAAAATTTGACAAATTCTAACATCTCTAGTAAAAATTCCTGGCAAACTAGAAATGGAAAGAACCTTCCTCAAGCTGATGAATGCCACCTATGAAAACCTATAGCTCTTATCATATTTCATGGTGGAAGACTACTGTTTTTTCTAAAATAAGGAAAGAAGCAAAGATGTCTGCTCTCATCACTTCTATTCAACATTTTAATGGAGAGTACAACATTGTAATAAGGCAGATAAATGAAAAGAAAAGGTATCCAATCACGAAAAAAGAAGCAAAACTGTTTTAATCCACACATGGCATGATTATATTTATAAAATGTTCACTGGAATCTGGAATGTATTTATTAAAGTTATGGGACTCATAAGAATGTAAATAATCAACTATTTTCCTATATACTATCAATGAAAAATAAAAAAACAGACATTTGAAAATATTTACAATAGCATCAAAATGGAAAATATATAGGGTTAAAAACTTCAATGAATAATACAAATCATTGCTTCAATAGTTAAAGAAACAGAGTGATACACCATATTTATGGTATATTCATGAATCAGAAGACATAATATTGTTAAAATATTAATTCTCCCCAAACTTATCTGTAGATTCAAAACAATTCCAATCATAACCCAAACAAAATTTTTAGTGGAGATGGACCAATTATAAAATTCATCAAGAAATGCAAGGGACCTAAAATAATGAGAAAACTTAGTTTAAAAAAACCCCAAGTTCTAAAAAATAGTTCAGATACTATATTTTAAAGACAATATAAACCTTTGGAAATCAAGGAGTGTGCATCAAAAGAGGCAAAGGACATCAATTTATTGTATGTCAAATAAAGGTATTTAAACAAAAAACATCAGAGACCTTGTTGAGTCATATTAAGAAGAAATACTTTATGAAAATACCTAGAATCCTGTGATATTGAATTAAAAGTAAAAGTTAAAATTTACACTAAAGAAATTTATAATGTTGAAGATTCATTCATACTCATTATAAATAATACTATTACAATTTTTTTGAAGCGGCATGCTGTAGTAAACATAGTTAGTGTACAGGCTATTATATCCTCATACACTCAAATCATGGACCAAGTATTTAAGGCTTATATCTAAAGTTTTTGAGATCTTCTTACTTATAAATATTAGATACACCTTCTCTGTAGGGTAGTTGTTTGAGCATGACAGGCTGTTCTTGTAATAAATAACAGAGGGAGTTTTGCACACGGTAAGACATACAAAATGTTGGCCATCTTAGTTTTTTGTGACTACTGAAGGATAGAGGCTGTGCTTATTTCATATCAATAGCTTTTAAAACTAAGTTGTTATTTGGCAGAAGTTTAGTAAGTGTTGGCTGATCAAAGCAATAAGGATTCCAAAATATTGCACACACACACACACAAAAGAAAAAATACAAAAAGTATGGGTAAACATACAGAATACAGAAGAATAGAAGCAGAAAATGTTAAGTATTTAGTAAAGACCACTTGCGAAATTTATTTTTTTATTCTTTTATGTTGGCTAAGTAGGAGAGTAGAAAGAAGACAGATCTTCATCGAAGATAGACTCATTGAAGTGTTATATTTATTTATTATATTTATAAGTATATAGATTTAATATCAAAATAAATGTTGTACTTCTAGAGTCTAAAAAGTAAGCTTTGATCAAAATTTAAGTAATAAGTTAGATAGAGCTAAACTAAAAAACCCGGATAGAAAATTAAAACTTACCAGGTTAAATAGTCATATAACAATATCTTTAATGAATTGCTCAACATCTAGAATTCCTTGATATTGAATTAAAGGTAATACTTAAAATTCATAATAAAGAAATACATAATGTTGAAGATACATCATAGTCACTAAAAGTAATAATATTAAAAGTAATATTAAAACTTTTGAGGCAGCATGGCATAGTATGCATAGTGTACTACTATTATACATGCTATTAAATTCTCCCCATTTTTAGGAGGCAGCAATAAAACACATCATAGCAGGAGATAATAAGTTTTTAAATTTCCTATTTCTATGTGTTTCTGGTAATGATTATGAATCAATTTTAACATCAGAGTTAAAATGGACTTTTGACTTTATCTCTGCAGGACACCAAAATTTTTTTATATATTTAGGAATACAATAAAAACTGTGTCTTCAGGGATAAGAAATCTAACAGAGTAATCAGGCTACATCCTGCTGTCTAAAAGATATCATAATATTTCTGAAATTGAACAATTCATTTGCAATAATAACTGCACAGTTTCAAACAGCAGAATAGAAAAACATAGAGGAAATTCACAGCTGTATAAAATTTCTAAATTGAATAAAATTTCCATTTGAGAGGACCCATATTTGCCTTTCTCTAATAACATCTAAGAGCACCAAAAAACCCTGCAGTTGTTCAATTTTGTTACATAGGTTGTATGTTATTTATTTGGCTATGAATAAAGTTGAAAACATATGTCATTATGTAAAAAATAAAACGGAAGCAATCCTATTTCTTTAAGAAAATATATTTCATTTTTGTATGGAAGATACAGTATTGCACCTAATTCTATTCCAAAATTCTATCTAATACTATCCTTAATTTTAAAATAACTTGATATGTACAAACATTAAGGTGAACATGATATTTTGGGACTTAGGTTAAATTTGTATTTGCTAGTAACAATCTCATGGTGACCAAAAGTTCATAAGAACATACCCCAAATTCTATTACAACAGTTTTATCCAATATGTATTTGAAACACCTAGATACAGATATAGATTGGGTTTAGATATAAATATAGATGTAAATAAATAGACTGATTTTTTACTCAAAAAAATATATTGATGTTTCTTACTTTTTAACACACTAGGAGAATCCTACCACCAAGGGCAAGATTAATTGGCTAAGTAAGTGAGGGCAGAGCTAATGAAAAGATATGTCACAACATTAATTGAAATAATTTTTTTTTTTTTTTTGCTTCATTGTTTGATAAATCATAATGGCATTTTCCACATAATACTTTCTGGATAATTGTAGTATAGAAATTTACCTGGTATAGAAATAAGTCCATTAGCATTCTTCTTATTTTCTTATTTATCCCTCATGACTTTCTTAGGAACTGAGTCCATATTTAAAGCAAAATTTTGTGGTAGTAATGAACCTAGGTAATAAATTTGAACAAGAAATTATTATTAAAAAATCACAGCCAGGAAGAGATGAGGGCATTATTGTAGAATTATAAAGTATGATTTCATAATCTCTACCTCTATCTGAAGGAAAACAACAAAACATGTTTTCCATATAAACATAACCATAAGATATGTGTTTGTATTTTTTCATACGTATATAACTCCATATAATACCATATATTATTATTATAATGTATTGCATTGTTATAACATTACTTATAGCATCAATGTGGTTATACTGTGAATTATATAACAGTTTCTGGGTATAAAATAAGCCAAACAAAGCACACAGTGGAGAAGAGGATCCCTATTTAATTAATGGTGGTGGGAAAAGTGGTTAGCCTCATATAAAAGATTGAAGCTTTTGGATGCACATCTTACAGAAATTACAGAAATTACACTTACAGAAATTAACTCATGCGGGATAAAAGATTTAAATCTAGGATAGGAAATGATAAAAAACTCATGAAAAAGTTGAAGGAAAAACTCTCCATGACATAAGCCTTAGGAAAGATTTCGTGAAAGACACTATTGGCAATTGCAGCAATAACAAAAATAAATAAATGGGAACTAAGCAAGTTAAAAAGTTTCTACACAACTAAGCACACAATGAAGCAAAGAGGCAACCTTAAGAATAGAAGAAGATTCTAGCATATTACAATTTTGACAAAGGGCTAAAACCAGAATTGACAAAGAACTTAAGCAAATCAACAAGAAAAAAGCAAACAGCCCCACACGTCATTGCACAAAAGATGCGAACAGAAATTTCCAGAGGACAAATGAAGGGCCAAGAATATTTTTTCTCTTCCCACAGGAAAAAATATCATCCCTAATCAGAGACATGCAGATCAAAACTACTTTGAGATGTCACCTTACCCCAATGACAACAGTCCACATCACAAAGTCCCAAAGCAGCAGATGCTGCCCTCATGCAGAGAGAGTGGTACAGTGATGCACTGTTGGTGGGACTGCAAACTAATAAAGCCTTTTTGTAAATAAGTATGGAATGCCTGCCCTCAATAAAGCCTTAAGCCAAGTGGGAAATGAAATTAATTATATAAGTAATTAAATAAGTAATTAAATTGCAGGAGAGATTGTATGAAGGGAGAAGTACACATTTCTATAAGGGAACACTGGAGAATATCTTAATCTGCATTTGGGGAGGTGTAGAAAACGTATAAAAGAAGTGATGTATACGTGGTGGCCATATGAAGAGAAACGGATTTGGGGTATGAGGGATGGTGGAATGCTGTGCAAAAGGAGACAGGAGGAAACACGTCTTTGAATGCTTAGAAGTTATTGGATACGTGATTGTGGAAGACACATAAAATGTGTTAAATATAATCAGGAAATAGAGGGTGGTAAAGCAAAGTCATTACTAGAGGTAGTAAAAGAAGCAGGAAAATTAAAAAACAAAACTAATGACTACATCCTTTTCTTCAAATTCAATTCCATTTATCTCCCCAATGGATAAGTTGAAGGTAGTGTCTATAACACAGGCGGAGAATTAAATCTAGTGAAAAGAAAGAATATTTATTTACTTCAAGTGTAGACGACAGTAAAGAGATATCCAAACAAGATGATGAAAATCCTGGTTCTGCTACATATTAACCACGTGATGATGATAATTTTACCTAATATCTTAAAACTTCAGTTTCAAAAAAGTTTTTTGCAATCTATCTTAGAACATTTTTGTAAATATTAAATAATGCAATTATTGATAATGAAGATGGCAAGCAAATCCTATGCATAGTATTAATTGATAAATAAAGGTCATTATTTTGTTTTTATAATTTCAGAGCATGAAGGAAAAGACAGGAAATGCATATTTTTTATTTCTCTACATTTATAAAAATTTGAGGGTATTTATAAATGATAAATTATCATTTGATAATTATGAGGAAGTATACCAGATACAGCAATTTGAAGGGAGTGAAGTTTTTTTTTCATTCAGAATTGCCTTCTTTATTTTTTTGTATTTTTCACTAATTTTTAATTAAAATAATAACATATATTTATGGGTACAATGTGATGATTTGATATACATTGTGAAATGCTTACATCAAACTGATTAACATAACCATCGCCTCACTTATTTTTTGTGGTAACACATTTAAAATTACTAAAATTCACTCTTAGTTATTTTGAAATATATCCTTGCATTATTCACATTAGTTGAGATCCCACCAACGGCCCTCCCTCCTCTCACCAATCGCCCTCCCTCTACTCCTCCTCTCTTCCCTCCTCAATGTATTAGAGAAAGAATGAGAAGAGAGACTATGAAGCAGATGCCCTGATGAGAAATTAAAACACAAGTTATTGAAGTATACATGTGCAAAGTAGTTTACTCTTCTCTTGCAATAGCAGGCATCTATAATATAGGATAAGACACAACTTTTTAAATTCTCATATGATTATCAAGAAACACCTTGTGAAATTATCAAATAGAAGGTTCTACATGTTCTTATTAGGTACTTCTCAATACAGCATGCAATTGAGGGTGGTGTTACAGAATAGGTGACTAGAACATTTTCTAAGTCTTATGAGTATTTTAATAATGCCATTGATGATTTCCAAAATAAGCCACTGATGAACCACTACAGGTTGAAAAGTGTCTCAATTATTGGAGTGATAGCTCTGGGGACCTTAGTAGGAACTGGGGAAAGATGCAGGACTAGGGCCTAGAGGCTGTTACGAGAAAGGCAGGATGTCAGAAGTCAATGTGAATGGTAAATACTATCCCCTATCCTCTCTTCCTCTTCCCTCCTGATACCTCCTCCTCTGTCTCTCTTGTCCTCTTTTTCTTCCCCTTTATTCTCTTTCTCATTTCATTTTTTGCTTCAACTTGAATTTGCATCTTTGCCTAATCTAGAACTTTGAACAGTGTGTAGAAGAAATCTGATTTGAGTCCAACATGGGCTGCTAAAGGAAACAGTCACTTTGCTTACCTAAATAATTTCATTTTTTTCACCTAAATATTTATTAAGTACTTTACTATAATTGGCAATATTTTATGTGTTGTTTATATACAAATATCCCAGGAGAAGCTGGGATACTTCATTTATTTGTTTAAAACTTATTTTCATCATATCATTATTTTTATGAAACTTATAGTGTATTTCATGCTGCACTCTGACATGGTATTTTGATATCACCATAGTATTACAATTATTTTTCAGAACAATCTAGATTAATTTTATATGGAGTTAATTAGAAAACTAAAGGACGCATAAGATAATTTCCCTAATCAGGAATTCAAAGATTTTATCCTCTACTAAAATTTTACATTGGACTATGAAAGGACTTAGAAAACACTTCAATGAACTATCATTCTTCTTAAAAGAAAATTAATATTCAAATGTATCAATACATAATCTCAAAGATAATTTTATTTTCCCTTCCAGAGTATAACAAAAATTGAAAGCAACTTAGACATATATCTTCCAAACGTATGGAAGGCTTCTAAGTAAATAAAGCTCCAAATCCTTTCTAAATTGAGCACTTTGATAATTTCAAATATACAACTTTCTACAGTGGTTCTCAACCTTCCTAATGCCGCGACCCTTTAATAAGGTTCCTGTGGGTCAAGACCCACAGGTTGAGAACCGCTGCTTTAAAACATTCTTCTCTCTCAATCAACAAATGTGATCAGTGTAACCTGGTTCTTTGCACCCTCAATGAATACCCAACAATTAAAAAAAAAAATTAAACCTCATAAGATAACCTAGCCAAAGTATGAAAATCTATGTGTCTTTTGCAAAGTACTACAGAAATATCATTCCTCTTGTCTTCCCCAAAGTGAATTATGTGCAAGCTCAGTTCATTGAGCAAAGCCAGTGTTTAATCATTACCTGTAGAATGAATGAAAAGATGTCAGTTAAATCTCATGTGTTTCAAAGTGTTTTGATAAATACTGATTTTCAAGTCTTCAAGTCTTAATTTTGTAAGTTGATTTACACTTTTGAGGAAAATTTGTAAACAATAATAGCTAGAACTAAGATAGTCAAATACATTAGGTAGTTCCAATGTTCAAATACATTAGGTAGTTCCAATGTTAAGGTTGCATTGTGAAATTAATTAAAACATTTGTTTCCTCATCCTTTGTATTTCACCCTTGTTCCATTCATTTTTTGGTCGTTCCTTTCTGTGTTGTCTGCCTTTCTGGGGACTAAATTCTTAGAGATGAGCAAAACTACTCACTTTGCAACATCCTTAACATTTTCTGCTCCATCAAAAGTTAACCCAGATTATATTTTCTCTCAACAAGAAGCCTTTTGGGAAAGTAACTCACTAGATGAATACTACTCAAGGATATAACAAATTATGTATGCATTATCGAGTTGGAGGGATTTGTATTTTAACCAAAAAATTAGAATGTCTTAATTACAAAATGATTTTTGATGGTTTAAATTATATCTGGGTAAATGGAGAAAGCATTTAGAAAGTGCAGAAAGATACCTGTGCCCGTTATGTGTGAAATACTATTTCAGTATATAGAATTGGTTATATACTTATTGAATACAATAATACAAAGGATGTTATTCTCCAAAATTTACTCTAGGAAAATTCTAAATTTTATATAGTCCTCAAAATGAATGATAAAGACATAAAGAAAGAATAAAAACATAAAAATGGATGTTGAAACATAGAATTCTAATGGGAAAAGTGTTAATTTAAAAAATTATGTATGCTGATCTTGAAGCTGCGGCCAACTAAGAACAGATAAGGGCACTGCATTGGGAGCCATGCCTCTCTTTGATATACAGAAAAGGCTGGGCCTTAATTTAGATCGCGGGGTGACAATTCAAAGTGCTGAACAACACTACAGGAATCCTGCTTGATGCCTTGCTTTTGAAAAAGAATGGATAGAATGTGCACATGGAATTGGTACTATCCAGGCAGAGAAAGAGTACAGGATAGAATTTGATGATTTCATAGAATGTATAATTCGGGTGAAAACGATTCAGCGCTTGAAAGCCATCAAGAAACAGCGGGATAAGCTAATAAAGGAAGGGAAATATACCCTTCCACCTCACCACTTGGGCCAGGAGCAGCCTAGACCCTGAACAGAGAGCAGCAGCTGATGGCTTGAGGCTGATTTTCATTCTCTACTGGAAAGATTGTTTACTGAAAACTTCTTTATCAAAGTATGTAAAAATAAAGTATTGCCCCATAAAAAAAAAAAAAATCTATCTATCTATGTATCTATATATATATATATGCTACTGCTGTTAAGCATATTACACCAACAGAAAGCTCAATCTGCATATTTTATATGCAGAAAAGAAAAAAATGGCTTAACTTTTTCAATAGAGAAAACATCCACTTGTGTTCACTTGTCTTGTTTCCTTTACTTATGTTCCACTAGACATGGTGACAGCACTTTTGATTCATCACATTTTTTAATTGGTCTCCTTAGTGACATCTTCCATATGTTTATTATTCATTTAGTGAAACTTCCCTCTAAATTTGCTATGATACCTGAATACTAATTTTTCTTCTTTCATATCTTTAAATTCATATTGTCTCCTTGTCAAAAGACATAGCTCTTACAAAGAATATGCTTTCATCATTTTTGGAAACTTCTTTATTTTTTCACACTTCTTGCAGAATCATTAAAAATCCCTCAAATAATACAAACAAGAACAATACCCTTAACCTGGGATAAAGAAGTAAATCTGTTGATTGCTATCATGCACTTGAAACCATTATAAGAATACATTTCCTAAATAATATGCTAAAACTGTTACTTGAACACACACTCTATATAGTTAAGTGTGTAAAATTCAATGAGTTTTGTGTCAAATGTCAATGAACTTAGTGTATTTTTACCACCTTGCAGACTTTTTAAATTAAATATTTCTTTAGACATATTATATATTTATAGTAATTCTAATTTTTGATATCTTACTTCAGATTATCTAGATGTATTACATATTATGAAGAATATATTAAGTTTTATTATGGGTAGTATAAAAGTAACCAAATAACTAATACTGATACCCTTGTCTTATTTTAGAAAAACACCTGAGCCTCTACCACTTAAACAAGACAAGTGAACACAAGTGGATGTTTTCTCTATTGAAAATTAACTATTTAGTTACTAGTTCTATATATTTACTTTATGTAAGTTCAGACATTTAAGATAATAATTGATATCTTGATTGGAAGTTTATATAGGATGGTGTGGGTATGTGTTTTTTGTGTATGTAAATGTTCAAAATCAAAATTGCACTATCTTAATTAACTTCCAACTAAGGCACCAACTACTGACATTCTAGTGGTGTTTTCCTTCCTTTCAAAAACCTAAATACCAAAATTCTATCAGCTAATGATACTTGGGGATCATTACTGTTACACAGGCATCATCACAATGTCAAAGGTATGTGCTATACTTTTGGAGTTCAAAGTCAAGGCAGGATTGGACTTACCTTGCAAAAGGGCTTTAATGCCCATGTTACTCCCACTATCCCTTCAATATTCACAGTGTCCAATGGTCAGACAGATGGAAAGCCCTACATCATGGCCAGAAGCTAGACAAGTATACTGGAGGAAGGGCAAGGGTTTTCCTTAAAGGCATAATGTTTAGTATAGATGATACTTTAAGCGAGGGCAAAAATAATATATTAGCACATTCAGTTAAAAAGAAGCAAATGCATTTATAGTCTACATGGAACAGTACAAAAACAATTAATACACAGAATACACTATGTAGGATAGTGTGAACACACTAGATCAGACCAGAATGACCATTTCTGGAACAAGAGCTAACATCACCTCCTTAGAGAGGAGAAAATGAATATTTGTAATTCACTGTGTGTTTAGATTCACATTTCAGAGTCTAAGTGCAGCTACCAAGAAAGCTTTCTTTGCCTTTATAAAATTTCAAATAAAAGAATCTCTGTAGATATTTCTACATGTAAACACTTTGAATGTTAACCCTACACAGCTATTTTCTATCTAATCTTCTGAAACACAAGCATACAAATACACCAAACATCTGTTCAGAATCCAGATGAAGGAATCTGCATTACATTTGCAAATTGCTCATAATCTACATGGAAAAATGAACAAATATTAAGTGGAACTTTATAACTTGAAAGCTGTCTGGTAAAAATTAAACTCACAAATAGAGAATTTCCCACTGTTAGAATTGTTCAAGCAGACTGTTTAATCATTTTTATCTGGAATTGGATAGGATCTTTCTGCATTAAGAAAAGAAATCTCTCAAATTTTAAAAACCTAAGTTTGTATTACCTAATCCTTTCACACAAATGGATCAGATTTTATGTTGTTATATCATGATTATTCTTTTTCTTAAAGACTTCCTTTAAGCCTGGAGGACATTATGTTAAATGAATTGTCAGGCATAGAAAAATAAAAACTGCATGTTCTTACTCATATGTGGGAACCAAAGAAATAGGTTAGCCTTAGAAGTGGAGAGTAGAATTGTGGTTTTTAGAGGATGGGAAGCATAAGAGGTAAGAGGAAAGGCAGAGGCTGGTTAATGTTGTCTGAAATGGTCTGGGCCCAGCGTCGGAGAGATATAGATCAGCAGTCAGAACGTTCATGAAGAAGCAGAGGACTACAGTTCCCTCCGGCATATAGCAACCTCAGTTTATTTCTTACAAGCTTATATATTCTTAACAACACTAAGTTCTGCACGCACACATTCTAATAATAATATTAATTGGCAGCCAATGGTTTATGTGATAAGAGTACAAAGAAGCTATGCAGAGCCATGCAGAGTGACCACAAAATCTCAGCCATTTGTCTGAGAAAACAGGTGCATTATGTAACTGAAATGTGTACTAATTTAATCTTGTTTTTCCCTTCTAAGGTCCCTTCCAGGACATTCCACAGACAGCCAGACTCTGCAGTCTGCCTCCCATTAGACTAGTTTGCTAATCAGCTCGAAGGGTCTTAAAGGAACATCCCTTTATATGGACTCTAAGAAAGCTTTTTTAAACATAAGTCAATGGTGCTTGAAGTTACATTGAGGCTACAGGTTAATAGATACAAAATTATATTTACATAGGAAGAAAGGTTCTAGAACTCTATAGCACTGTAGAGTTAATATAATTAACAATGATTTGTTATATATTAAAAAAAAAAAAAAACTAGTAGAGAAATTTAAATGTTCCCAGGATCAAAATGGTAAATGTCTGAGATGATGACTAAGCTAATTACCCCAATTTGATCATTACATGTTGTATTCCATAAATATATACAATTGTTACATGTGAAATAAAAACAAAAGAAGAAACAAAAAAAAGGGTAAAGAATCCAAAAGGAAAATAGGTAAGAGAATTTAACAGATACTTCACAAAATGGGATATCCAAATAGCTATTAAACCACTGAAAATGTCCTCAGCACAATTAACAATTTGGGATACAGAACGTAAACTCACAATGTGTTTAGTACCACACACCTACCAAAATAGCTAATGTAAAAAAGACAGAAATATATTTTTCATGAATTTGAGGAATATGGAGCAAGTGTAACTTACACTCTGGTGAAAGGAGTGAAACTCTGTAGTCATTTTTCAATCATTGGTAACTTCTTCTTCTTTTTTTTTTTTTTGGCAGTTTTTTTGGCCAGGGTCAGATTTGCAACCATCACCTCCAGTGTATGGGGCCAGCGTCCTACTCCTTTGAGCCACAGGCGCTGCCCTCATTGGTAACTTCTAAAACTGAACATGCTCACACCCAATGATTCATCAGTTTCTCTTCTACAAATATGCCAACAGAAATGCACACACCATGTTTGTGACCTTACTAATATTAATAGCCTCAAGCTGTAAAAAATCTCCACATGTCCACCAATAGCAGAAATTAAAAAAAAATTGTTCCACATTCATACAATGGGCTATTTCAGAACAATGGGAATGAGAAACTGCATGCTACATGCAACCACTCAGATGAATCTCAAACCTTGTTCAGATGATGGAGCCAGACACAAGTGAGTGGATGTTTTTATTTCCATTTATGGGAAATAATTATGTTCAAAACAGGTAAAACTTATTGATACTGTTAGAAGACAGAATAATGACTACCCTTGGATTAGTAAAGCATGGAAGAAAATACAAGGGTCTTTCTGGAAAGCTGGTAATACTCTGTTTTATGATGTGAGTGCTCATTCCACATTACTAAAATTCATTAACTGTCCATCAATGATTCATTATCATTGAATTACTAAAATTCATTATCTAAAATTCATTATCTGTCCATCAATGATTGATAACATGACTTTTCTCTAGTTTTGTTTTATTTAATAAAATGTCCACCCTCCTGAAAATAATGTAAATTGAAATAACTTATTTGTATTATCATGTAATAAAAATATCATCTTATATATCATCAAATGGCTAAGTCAATTTTAAAATTTTAGTATACTGTTTTCTTTAAACATTTATTAGATGTCTTATATTTTATGCTAAAAGGTAAGAGATAACCAGTAATCCAAATACACAAGTCACCCAACCTTAGTGAACTTTAGATTAAATCAAGACCTTTGTTATCAAGTAAATTAGGCCTACATTCAAATACAATTCTTTTAATTTCAGTTAAGCTGCCTTTGATGGCACCAACCATTGTGCAATATATTTATCAACACATGGGTAGAATCATTTACCTCACAGTCTATTTATTCAAACCAGTATGTTCATGTGGATTTTAAATTATGAGTTTTCTAAAAAAAATGAATGCAAGTAGTAAATCGAATTAACCTGCTATTTTCCCACTCAATTATAGTTCTTAAAGATCTAAAAGAGAAACATCTGTTGAGCCAGTAATAAAAGCTGGTTGCTGACTGAGAACAGCAGGAGAGCTTGTAGTTAATCATCTGTATTCCTACCAGGAGCCCCGCTGCTCACCAGTGTGAATTACCTAGGATGGTTTCTTGAAGGATAAGATGCTACTTGGTAGTCTGCCCATAAAAAGCAGTAAAAGTCTCAGCAGGGAGAAACTGGGAATTGGCACTTTAACAAAAGGAGGAGGAGTTTTAACAGTTTCATTGGTAGCTCAGAGGTTTGTCCCAGCACCTCTCTGGAAAGCACAGAATAAACCTTCTTTAAAATAAGGGTTTAGCCTTAAGTATAGCAAATAAATTGTCAGTTTACTGTGTCTTAACAAGGTGTTAACTTGAATGAACAGCATGTTGGATAAACTTCGGTTTAATTTGAGTAACTTAGCAGAGAGGGAAACCAAATGGTCTGTCCACGTTAGAAACAGATTGATGCAGGCAAGCAAGAAATAGAGCAGAGGGTAATTTTATTTTCCCGTAGTAGATCTAAATCATCTGTTCACTAAAAATTTAGCTTTCACCTTATTCTTAAATCTTAATGATGGATATAAATATTTATTATTTATGGATTATGAAATAGAAAATAAAACTAAAGAAAATCTAAATACATCTTTCTCCTGTTTTTTTTTTTTTTATTCTACGTAGCATTTTCCCAGTGCTGAGAAGCTAGTCTATCACTTTCTCTTTCTTCTCTTCTTTATCTATCTTTTTCCTTTCTATTTCTTTCTTTTCTTTCCTTCCTTCCTTCCTTCCTTCCTTCCTTCCTTCCTTCCTTCCTTCCTTTCTTCCTCCACCTCTCTCTCCTTTCCTTCCTTCCTCCATTCCCCCTCCCACTCCCCTTCCCTTCCCTCCTTTTTCTTCCCCTTCCTTTCCCTCTCTTTCCTTTTCTTTCTTTTTGATTCCCTGGAGAAAGAATTTCTACATCCACTTTACAGATATGGTCAGACAACTGTTGCTTTCTATTCTGTAAGCTAAATCATCAACATTCCTTTTAATTTTTCGATCATTTATATTAAGCAATATAGTAACACATTTTGTGGATTCTCATTCATACCTTTTGGTGTTCTTTCATTATTATTATTATATTTTTATTGTTTGGCATTCATTGAGGGCACAAAAAATTAGGTTACACTGACTGCCTTTGTTAGGTAAAGTCCCTCTTATAATTGTGTCTCGCTCCAAAGAGACATGCTCTACACTGTGACCACATCTCCCTTCCTTTTCCCTCTCTCCACTTGCTCATTCCCCTGCACTCCTTTTGGTATTAGCTCATCTGTTGCTTTCATATTAGAATACAGTATATTGGATTCTTGCTTCTACATTTTTTTCTGAAGCTTTAAGAAGAATGTGTTCTACCTCTATCCAGGTTGATACAAAAGATATCAACTCTCCATCTTTTTTAGTGGGTGAGTAGTATTCCATGGTATACACATACCACAGCTTGTTAATCCATTCCTGGGTTGGTGGCATTTAGGCTGTGTTCACATTTTGGCAATTATAAATTGATCTGTGATAAACAGCCTTGTGCAAACGTTCTTATGATAAAAGGATATATCTTAATATCTCAATCTAGAGATCAGCATGAACTGAAACTAACAAACTAAATTCACTGAAACTAACAAACTTACTATATCAACATTTTTCAGAATTATTTATTAAAGAAATTACCACATAAATAGACTCTCAGGCACACATTGTCATATGAGTTATAGATGGAAGCACTGATTGAAACACATTTTATTTTTAATTCAGAAACAATCAAATTCTTAAAGACTGGCTGATGAACATTTTGAAATTCCCCGGCCATGTATTTTTATAAACATCTCCAAGTTTGATTTGCACTTTCATTTATATGTAGGAATAAGAATATATTGATACAATATTAACATTTTTATATCTAGGAAATCATTTCAACTGCCATAAAAGACCGGAGGTATTTAAAGAATTTCTTGTTTGGGTTTTCAGTCAAAGAATCAGGTTGCTATATTATGGCACTACTATACTTGTAGTGATTCTTCTTACTATCAAGTTAAAACTGAGATGCTACAAAAAAATGAGGGTAAAAGAGAATATGTCTGAAATGAAGGAGATTCTTAAGGTGCTTCTTAGCACCCTCACATCCTGTGGTTAAATGAAATCGGTGTGCAACTATCACAGCTCAGTTCAGTCTGGACTGATGATGGCCCACATCCTTCAGAAATGACGACTTGCATAACTCCATCAGGCAAGAAACTATAAAAAACTGAAGTGCTTACTGAGGGAAAAGGGTATGCGGAATGCTGGTGGAAGAATTTAGTTACATATCCCAGCCATGACCAAGTGACCAGTCAGAGAACATGGGCTGTAATAGGGATGAGCATTTCTTCTTTGTTTTGATATGAGTGTGATTTTGTTTGTGTGTATGACCTCGTATATGCAATTTGTTTGCCTTTCTCTCCTCTGTCATTCCCCAATCATCTTAATAAGAGGTGCTAGTAGTACCTACCTTTATATTTTAGGATATAAACAGCACCACATCAATGAGGGAGCATGAGTCAACTAGTAGAGAAATGAATAGCACTCAAAGACCAAAAAAAGGGAACTTTGCATAATTTATTTGGAAATGATTAATATGTTTTTGGTTGCATGAGGGATAATTATAATATGTTAGGTGGAAGCATAATTTTGTTATTTTCAATATTTGGTAATTAATACGATTTCAGGAGATATTTATGGTTGGAAAGTCAACAAAATGTGAACTGGGGTGACTTTATGATGTAACTTGGCTGCATTCTCCCAAATTTTTGGAAATTATTTTCTGGCTGAATTTTCCAAACTTCACTGCATTTTCGAAAACTTTCATTTCTGCATGTTTCTGACTAGGGTGGGCATGGCAGAATATCTAATGGGAGATTTGGAGGGAATCTCCAATTTGGAGGAAATCAAGCAATAGCCCTTCTGGAGCTCATACATGTTGTCACTGCTGGCTCCACTCATTAGTGTGAGACAGTGTCCAGGTCTACAACTACCCCACCTTCCACTAGGTCCTCTTTAAGCTTCTTTAACCTGGTGAGTATGTTTAGCTCCATGGTTACAGGCTGTGGCTTCTGCAAAACAACCATACCAATAAGGTAAGAGGCACTAAGAATTGGCATGGGGTCCAGCCTGTTTGGGTGGCCTCTAGATTGTCCTTATGGGTTCCTGGTTCTTTGTACATTTCTTACATCCCATTTCCCTCCCCAGCAGCCTCTCTGGTGAACTCCAAGCTCCAAGGTCAAACACAAATCCATAAGGATTTGATCTTATGCATTTGTCTAGAGAAGTGACGCTTGGTTTCCTATGGTATCTTGGAGTGCACAAGCAGACAGTTGGTGAGGGGGAAGATGGATAGATATAATTTCACAGTGGTTCTGCTTCTTTGGTTGAACCCATACTAACATATTTCCACTGCATTCTGGAAATAAATAGCAATACATTCTTGGCTGGATATTTAAAAGAGAAAAATATGGTGTCACTAACTTATCCTTAATTGTTCTCAGGATCCAAAATGAAATCATGCCTTCTCTGAAAATCAAGAGTAGCATCATACTCTGATATTGCTTATCTTTCTGTGGTAGCAATAATTGTTAGAAAAATAAAGGTAAAACTTAGGAGTCAGGAGAAACAAATGGCTCAGGAAGACTATAAAAATAATGTTAGCTTATGAAGAATTCAGTTATTGCTAACGCATGTTAATTTTTCTGTCTTTAAAATGGCAATAATTTCCCAACACTGAGAGGTGCTCTCACTCTTGGAGCTACAGTATTTGCAAAACACTATAATTTTAAAAGCTTGTGCAAATATTTTTCAAACATAGTATTATGCAAACATAGTATTAATTAGTATTTATGTATTTTTTCAAACATAGTATTATTTTTATTTAAAAATGATTATATACCATAGCTTGAAAACAAATAACAAAAATTGTTAATGTTTGCCTGTGATAAAGTTATTTCCCCCCACACCCTTTAGCCATCATTTCAAAGGGAATATAATCTATAATATGTTAAGTTCTTGATGTATTATGTTTTAAAACAATACTTGATATGTTTGCTGTTAGTGAGGCTTTGGCACTCTTGTAGAATATTGGACTTGTATAGAAACTATAGCTATCATATTTTTTAATTAAATCATAGCTGTGTAAATTGATACGATCATGGGGCATCATACACTAGCTTCATAGACTGTTTGACACATTTTCATCACTCTGGTTAACATAGCCTTCCTGGCATTTTCTTAGTTATTGTGCTAAGACATTTACATTCCACATTTACTAAGTTTCACATATACCCTTGTAAGATGCCCCGCAGGTGTAATCCCACCAATCCCCCTCCCTCTACCCATCTACCCCCTCCCTCCCCTCCCTTTCCCCCTTCCCCCTATTCTTAGGTTGTAACTGGGTTATAGCTTTCACGTGAAAGCCCTAAATTAGTTTCATAGTAGGACTGAGTACATTGGGTACTTTTTCTTCCATTCTTGAGATACTTTACTAAGAAGAATACCGTATATACTTGAGTATAAGCCGAGTTTTTTTGGCACAAAATTTGTGCTGAAAAACCCGAACTTGGCACAAATTTTGTGCTGAAAAAACTCGGCTTATACTCGAGTATATACGGTATGTTCCAGCTCCATCCATGTAAACATGAAAGAGGTAAAGTCTCCATCTTTCTTTAAGGCTGCATAATATTCCATGGTGTACATATACTACAATTTATTAATCCATCCGTGGATCGATGGGCATTTGGGCTTTTGTGATCAAAAGAGCATGGTATTGGCACAAAAACAGAGAAGTAGATGTCTGGAACAGACTAGAGAACCAAGAGATGAATCCAGCTACTTACTGTTATTTAATCTTTGACAAGCCAATTAAAAACATTCAGTGGGGAAAAGATTCCCTATTTAACAAATGGTGCTGGGTGAACTGGCTGGCAACCTGCAGAAGACTGAAGCT